>ML827934.1:96915-110442 GCA_009831015.1 Picea engelmannii
TCAAGGGGAGGGGCATGTTAAGCCCTAATATTGGCTCATTACCACTTAATTGGGGCATATTAGATTAGTAATGTTATTTTATTTATGTCGGCTTTAGGCCATTAGTTGTAATTTAGATTAGTAATGTTATTTTGTTTATGTCGTCTTTCGGCCATTAAACCTCCTACTCTCCTATATATACCAAGGAGACATTTTCATTTTGAATCATCTTGTACTTGAACATTTAAGTGGGGTAAAAGGAGGTTGCCCCCTCGAAGAGGCTTATTATCTGAAATTATCTCTTTTTCAAGGTGTTGAGTACTTTTCCTGAGGTTTTTCTATGCTATCTTGATGTTTGGTTCTTAACATGGACAATGATGGACCCAAAATAAACAACATTCATACCCCACAAATTGTTTATTATAAACATCTTTGATCACTAATCGACTTCTAATAAATGACGCAAGTTCATCATTTGTCACCAACAACAGAGCACACCCAATCTTATGGAACAAGAAGATGAATTGTCTTTGACATGATTGATACCCCACTTCAACAATTATGTATGTTTTTAGGAATAATAATGACTAACAAGTGTATTTCCAAAATCATTTAATATTTTAGGCTACAGTTGATGAACATGATATGAACATGAGGTGTGCACTTTCCCACAATTCAATCTCACTATGATAAGATTGCCAAAATGTTGAAAGAATTAGCATTGAAGTTCAAGAGTGAACTACATTATGAAATCACAATCACATACTTAATGAACTTAGATAAATGTGAAGTCCAACTTGACTCTTGCATTGAATTTTTGTTGTATTTATGCATAAGTTAGATCTTCCACCTGATCATCTATTATGTACGTATAACACACACTTAAAATTATATCTATGCCTCACTTAGGTTTTTATGTTCAACTTAGTTAAACTTTATACTATAAAGCTAATACATGATAAAAATTTAATACATATTCATATTCAATTTAATGTATGCTAAGACTTAGGGCTTAATGCCCCCTTCATATGAGTCATCCTCCCTACAAGCTAAACCATCCATGAACACAACATTGTACTATGTTTTGGTTTGTTACCCTTAGTATGCTAAACCTAATCCATCATAACACATAAGTTATGGTGAAGAAACTTGATCTAATTATATTATGTTCCCTCATATGCTACTTTTGTTGGCAATGGGTCTAAATTTATCTAGATGGTGCCCATCCTAGTTATTGATGCTTCTAGATTGATATCTCTTAATGGTGCATTGTCTAATTGGATCCTAAATTGTGGCCAGAAACCCAATTGACAACCACACTATCTCAAAATTTCACAGTATTGTTATTGGAATGGGGTTGGTTGGGCCAAATGTTACCGATCGCCCACCGAGAATGAGGATTCATTTATAATATCTTTAATATGACACCCAATGATGATCCTGCACAGAGATTCAAGTCTGAGGATGGTGTCGATAATGAGAGAGGAATAGTTCTCGATGGAAGTAGCACGATAAGCACTAGCTTCTACTCCAGAGCAGAATTATCATATATACTAGATTCAGGGTGGGAGGATTCCCTTGTTCATCAATCGTACTAGTGGGTGGAGAACTTTGTGGTATCTTGTCCTGCTCTCAAACAATGGCAAAGGGTTTTTAGAGATGGTCTTCTCCAAGCCAGAGCATATCCTTATAACGAGTATATATTGGACAATATTGAAGGAACTAAAGTTGTGGGACAACTTTTGACAACAGAGGGTTGCACCATTCTCTCCCTTGCACTCCTATACATGGTAAGACCTAGACATGGAAAAACTTAGACATCACAAGGCATGGAAATACCTAGACCTAAACCGTTCCTTGACATGCCTCAAACTCTCACACCCACTCCCCCCCTCTCTCTCTTTACCCCTTTGTCCCTCCCTCCTCTATTGTTCCCCCCTCTCTCTTCCACCTATATCCAACCCCTTCTCTCTCTTCTTGTTATTAGTCTTAGTTTCACTCTCTCTCTTCCATTCTTTCTCTCTCTATTTCCCCTCTTTGTCTCCCTCTGTATCCTCCCCTTCCTCTCACTCTCTCTCTCTCTACCCCCCCTTCTATGTCTCCCTCTCTATTTCCCTTCCTCTCTCTATCCCTCTCTATAACGTCCCCAACCATTGACCCCTGCCGGGTAACGCTACCCAAACAACCTTAACTTGCCTTTACTACTCTGACTATTTTTCTTGTCCCAATGAAAAAGTTGAGATAATTTATTTCTAAGATGGAAATGATACTAGTACATTAAAAAATAGTCATATGGGAACTACAACCCCATGGGGTAAATATCTATACAATACTTGATTACTACCTACTATACTTATCCAAAGAGTATCATCAATAGAGTACGTTACTCTCTTAATCTGAAGACCACAATGTTAATATAAGAAACTACATGCTAAAAAATAATAATAATAACCTAAATTGCAAAGGCTACATCATTGAATCATGTGAGGAGGATGAACATTTTTTTCTCCCTCCCTAAACTATGTTAAATTTAGTATTCTAGTTTATAAAACAATGTCATCCTTCAACCATTTATTCCCAAAGTATTTAGATCCCTAGATACATGTTTGAAAGAAACCAATGCTATATCCACTCCATTGTCTCACCTAATCCATACGATCTTGTAGACTAATGTTCAAAAAAGAGAAGATATAAGATACCTAATATTTTATTAGTTTAGAATAACCGTGAACTTGTAGCTTCTCCACTCCCAATTCCATTGTCATCCTCAACAATGCAACTGAGGTTCTTAGTTTTGCCCAATTATTTGTTCCACAACCCAATCCAACTAACAAATCAAGATGATGAGAGGCCTTTGAGAAAATTGCTCCTTCTACTCCATACAAATAAGGGTTTCCTTGGGAATCTCCATAAAAGAAATCCCATTCAGATGACTCATCAATAATCATAGGTTCCACTTGTCCAATGATATTTTAGTTTACAGGGATCTTGATATCTTCAAAGATATATCTTACGTTTAAGAAGACCTAAAAAAGGAAAAAATTTAATCTTGGATAATCATCTTATTGCTTAGTAGACTTCCATATTGCCTAGCTTACCAATATAGGTAGAGCTATGAAATCATTTACCACTAGATATTCAAATCAAGCTTTAAAAGTCTTAGACAATGTATTGCCCTTCCATGTGCCAACCCTACTAGTCAAGGTTCTAACTATAAATCATGCTTCTCTAGAGAAGTGACAAGGAAGAAGAAAGTGATAAAAAAAATTCCTCTATCTCTCTCTCTCTATAAAAAACATGTACTTGGTTCTTGCCAAGACCTCCTCTACAAAAATTCTTAGCTAACATATTTATTTGCTAATGCCAACCAAAATAAAATCGTTGCTTTGATTGGTTCTATGATTTTCCATAGGCTTGCATACTAACATTTGAAACCACCTTGAAGGTCTTCTACAAACATTGATGAGTATCCCAACCTCACTATATAAGTTCCATTAATAGGATTTGTAGACCACACTAATACATCCTCTCCTTGTTTCATAAAATAACATTGTTGGATAAATTATGTGTGTAACCATTCCATTCCACTACCAAATTTCCTTCTAAACCAAGCTGTCCTTAGTATTTCCATTTGTAGGAAAATGGGGGAATGATCTAAACCTCCCTCAATTCAAACCCAAGATCTAAACCTATCTATCTTAGCTATATTAGTTTCATTTATATCAATTATTTTCAAGGCCCTTTCCTCCCTTAATCTAAAATTATTAGTCTATATGTAGGAGAGATTTTTGTAGGTTCCACATGTAACAATTTTGTTTATTCAATTTTATGATAAAATAATTCAACTAGGTTATAAATCTTTCCATTAAACCTCCACACTTTTATTTTTAGAATAAAATTGAAATCTCCACCTACTATCAAACACCTTTTTTTTTTATAAAATCTTGTTTCAATAAACCCTCCTAAATTCCTCCTATAAACCCTCCTAAATTCCTTCCTATAGACATAGCGTCCATATACATTCAAAATGTAAAATATATTTACGAATTCCAAAAAGTGAATGAGTATTATTCCATGCTATTATTAAACCCCATAATCAACTTTCTAAATCTTGAGCTAGAAAGTTCCAATCTCACTTCATGTTTAAATGAATGTAGGTCATTCTTAATGATTCTATGGAATAGGTTTTTGCGTGATTATGAAGTTTATAATATTTTCAAGTTTGGGATGTCCTAACGGATATCTAAGTAGATCAACGTCAAGCCTCCATTCTCTATTTAACCTGTCCTTTTCTGATACTCCGTTGATATTATCATTCTTTTGATTTTGGTTTTTGTGGGTGAAGAAATTCATGCTAGCCAACAATTATGAATAGCAAACTACATTTCATCTGCAAACAACAACGAACAATTAAGAACTACAAAGAAATTTATGCTAGCGAACTGCGAACTACAATAGCAATTCCATCTGTGAACTACAACAACAATTTCATTAATACAATGGATAGTGCCTTTGCTCTGATTTTTCTCATCTTCCAAGTCCTAATGGGGAACAATATCACCTTAGCAGGTAGATAGAGAATGATATTCAACCGCTCCTTTTCTTTTTCTTGATCTTGATTCTTTTTCTTTTTCTTGATCTTGATATTGAATGATATTTGCAATGCAGAGGATTCTTGTTTGACTTGCAATGCAGAGGATCCAACTTATATGTCTGTCTACTCGGACGCTACTTCAATGTCGACTGTGCAGTTATACAACTACATCATTGTGGGTGGGGGAACAACAGGCTGCCCATTGGTAGCCACACTATCTCAAAATTTCACAGTATTGTTACTGGAACAGGGTGGGTTGGGCCATACCCTACAAATCGCTCATCGAGAACCAGGATTCATTTATAATGCCCTTAATACGACACCCAATGATGATCCTGCACAGAGCTTCAAGTCTGAGGATGGTGTCGATAATGAGAGAGGAATAGTTCTTAGTGGAAGCAGCACGATAAGCGTTGGCTTCTACTCCAGAGCAGGATTATCATATATACGAGATTTAGGGTGGGAGGAGTCCCTTGTTCATCAATCCTACCAGTGGGTGGAGGACTCTGTGGTATTTCATCCCACTCTCAAACAATGGAAAAGGACCTTTAGAAATGGCCTTCTCCAAGCCGACGCATATCCTTATAACGGGTATATATTGGACCATATTGAAAGAACTAAAGTTGGGGGTACCACTTTTGATAGTAGAGGATTATGCCATTATTCAGCCGATCTGCTCGAGCAGACAAACTTAAAAAATCTTAGAGTTGTGATACGGGCAAAGGTCTCCCAGATCCTCTTCTTGCAAGGTATGTGCATTTTCTTCTCGCAAATATTCGAGTCTTTACAGTAGTATTGCATTTTCTTGATAGAAATTGTGTTGTTCAATAATTCATTTCTATAACTTGTTGAGGAACAATAGGAGAATGAACTACATTAAAACCCAAGGCTTATGCAGTGGAGTATGTGGACAATGTTGGAGCATCTCATATGGCTCTATTAAATCCGAGCAAAGGAAGCGAGGTCATAATTTCTTGTGGTTCTCTTGGGAGTCCTCAACTACTTCTCCTCAGCGGAATCGGTCCACGTGAGCACCTGGAATCTTTAGGCATCCTCGTGGTTATATATTTGCCTAGTGTTGGACAAGGAATGGCTGATAACACAAAACTTGGGATCACATTTCTCTCTCCTTTACTCCTTGAATATTCATTACCTCGAATTGTGGGTGTAAATCGGGGAAGCTTTATCGAATCATCTACTATTTCATTTTACAATCCATTCACTTACAATCAAGAAGGGATAGACATATATACATTTAATCGACTCTTTGGTATCAATGTGGTAATAATTTTTGAGTTTGTTGTTAGGCCTCTATCCAAGGGGGATCTCCGTCTTAGGTCTTGGGATTTTAATGAAGATCCTTACGTCAAATTCAATTATTTTTCCCATCCACAGGATGAAGAGAATTGTGTGGAAGGGATGATAATCATAAAAAGGGTTTAGGAAACAATTCCCCCAAGTTTTTTTACAAGGCCTTTTATTGGTAGTCTACTCCATGTAAATACAAGTGACGACAAGGCATTGGAAGCATTCTTCCGGATGAAATTCTCTACCTCATGGCACTATCACGGTGGTTGCCAAGTGGACAGTGTAGTTAATGATAGATATCAAGTTCTGGGAATTGATTTTCTTCGGGTAATTGATGGATCAACCTTTAAGAGATCTCCTGGAAGTAATCCTCAAGCCATTGTAATGATGTTGGGAAGGTAATTGGATTAATATTAACCCCTCTATAAGTTTTTCTAGTTTTTTCCAACTTGTTCAGTGTTTTAACAATTCACTTGCTTCAATAATTATTTCTTGTAATTTGATTCATTTTTTTATGTTATTTTCATGTTGTGTGCATAGATACATGGGCTTGAAAATTTTAAATGAGAGGTTAGCAAAATCTCAATCAGTTAATCCGGTTGAGCCCATTTATAAGTATGATGACTTCAACAACACCACTTTGAGATTTGCTTCAATAAGAATTTCTTCTTGTAATTCCATTCTATTTTTTTCTAATTATTTTCTTCTGTGCGGAGATACATGGGCTGGAAAATGATAAATTAAGAGGCTATCAAATTTTCTAAATCCTCACCAGTTGAATAGATTGAGCCCAGTTATAAGTACAATGAATTCAACAAGACCACTTTAAGATTAACAGAAAGTGAGATTTATATATTCACTGTGGGCACACTTTTTGTCATTATCTTGAAAAGTGAGGGGCGTCTTTGCCACAACCTCATCCCAAAGATGCCTCATAGAAATGTATACATACCAGGATGTCTAAGACAATCCTGAATTGTTGTCTCTTATTAGAAATTTTAATACAAAGGATTTGCATGTTTTACATGGCTTTGAGTGATAGCATTAGATTGAAAATTCTTGTTGCGTAAATCTGAATTTTGATGGTAATTAATATGATTTTTTTTTTAATTTCTGGGATATACTAGGCAAATTTAAGAATGTCAAATTGTACATTTCGTCTTGTGAAGTTCTAGGGTTGTTGGATTTATTTTGATATCATAATGAATTCATGTTCATGGAGGTAGCCAACATAATGAATTCCTGTTCATGGAGGTAGCTAGGAGAGATGGAGAGCCCTTCAATTGATTTCATATTGGCTACCTCCATGAATAAAAATTCATCATGCTATCAAACTAAAGCCCATAAGGGCAGAGATGGAGATCCCTTCAATTGATGGAGATCCCTTTAATGCAAGCAATCACCACTTGCTCACTCTGAACTCTTAAAAATCTCAATCGTCTTACCAACATCGAATTTGATCACTTAACTCTCATGAATGGTCAAAAATCTCTATGAATCTTATCAATCATATATAGGATTTGATCACTTAATTTGGTCACTTAATTATCACTTAATTCTCAGGAACAATTTTCAATATGAGATTCTTCAGTCATTTCCACTAAAATCGGCAATGTATATGGTATATATAAAAAAGAAAATTTGTGTATAAATGGTCCCAACCTAGGTTAACGCATATCTGATGGCGGCGAGTGGCACATAGTGTCCTCATCGTAGGATCATAGCTTGCCACCTACTTTAGTATCTCATAAACTAATTCCATAAAATCCACCTTTGATATTAACAAGTGCATATTTATAAAAAAAAAAATCATGCATAAAATCCACCTTTGATATTTACAAATGCATATTTAAAAAAAAAAGTAGTTGATCAATCATAAGTTGTTGCCCGTATGTAGAAGTGATGTGTGAATCAAGGATCATATCTCATGGAGGTGTGAATGCAACCTTCATCAAGGTTCATATGTCATAGTCAATGAGACTCATTTTAATAATAACATTTTTCACTACATAGGAAAAATTTAAATATTTTACTTTTTGGATTTGTTTTTTCAACTATCATTGGAATTTGACTATAAAATTGTTGGTGAAACTACATTTTTTAATGCATGAATGGATTTAAAGTTTGGAAAACTCTTATTTCACTTGAATATATGCATTCAACGGATATTTGCAATCCCAACAATTCTTCCGATCTTTTAACTTGATTTTGGAAAAAATTGAGAGGAAAAATATGCCCAAAAAAGATTCAAAAAGTAGTATATATATATATATATATATATATATATATATATATATATATATATATATATATATATATATATATATATATATATATTGGGTGGGTGCATCACCATGAGAGAGCCATGAGGGATGGTGTCTCCCTCACCCCCTTTACCACATTAGTGCGACTCCACAGCCCATGGAGGGAATTGTGGCCAGACACCCATTCAAGTGCATGAGAGGAAGTTATGCTCCCTCCAACAATAACATTAAGTTTTATAAGACATTTCAGTGATGAGACAATATTTGGAACTAATCTAAATTATGGGGTTTTTTAATATTGGCATATGATGCAAGTATGGGGCCCATTTCGTATTGGTGGGACCAAATTAAAGAGCACTCATAAACCCAAATGAAAAATGGTAATATAATTGAAATATTGGCATATGAAACATATTATTTGTGGACAATGATGGACCCAAATTCAACAACATTCATACCCCACAAATTGTTTAGTATAAACATCTTTGATCACTAATCGACTTCCAATAAATGACGCAAGTTCATCATTTGGAACCAACAACAGAACACACCCAATCTTACAGAACAAGAAGATGAATTGTCTTTGATGTGATTGATACCCCACTTCAACAATTATGTATGTTTTTAGGAATAATAATGACTAACAAGTGTATTTCCAAAATCATTTAATATTTTAGGCTACAGGTGATGAACATGAGGTGTGCACTTTCCCACAATTCAATCTCACCATGATAAGATTGCCAAAATGTTGAAAGAATCAACATTGATGTTCAAGAGTCAACTACATTATGAAATCACAATCACATACTTAATGAACTTAGAAAAATGTGAAGTCCAACTTGACTCTTGCATTCAATTTTTGATGTATTTATGCATAAGTTAGATCTACCACCTAACCATCTATTATGTACATATAACAGACACTTAAAATTATATCTATGCATCACTTAGGGTTTTATGTTCAATTTAGTTAAACTTTATACTATAAAGCTAATACATGATAAAAATTTAATACATAGTCATATTCAATCTAATTTATGATAAGACTTAGGGCTTAATGTCCCCTTAATATGAGTCATCCTCCCTACAAGCTTAACCATCCATGAACATAACATTATACTATGTTTTGGTTTGTTACCCTTAGTATGCTAAACCTAATCCATCATAACACATAAGTTATGGTGAAGAAACTTGATCTAATTATATTATCTTCCCTCATATGCTACTTTTGTTGGCAATGGGTCTAAATTTATCGAGATGGTGCACATCCTAGTTATTGATGCTTATAGATTGATATCTCTTAATGGTGCATTGTCTAATTGGATCCTAAAGTGTGGCTAGAAACCCAATTGATAGCCACACTATCTCAAAATTTCACAGTATTGTTATTGCAACGGGGTGGGTTGGTCCATACGGTGTCAATCGCCCACCAAGAACGAGGATTCATTTATAATGTCTTTAATACAACACCCAATGATGATCCCACACATAGCTTCAAGTCTAATGATGGCGTCGATAATGAGAGAGGAATAGTTCTCAGTGGAAGTAGCACGATAAGCGCTAGCTTCTACTCTAGAGAAGAATTAACATATATACGAGATTCAAGGTGGGAGGAGTCCCTTGTTCATTAATCCTACTAGTGGGTGGAGAACTCTGTGGTATTTCATCCTGCTCTCAAAAAATGGAAAATGGATTTTAGAGATGGTCTTCTCCAAGCCAGAGCATATCCTTATAATGAGTATATATTGGACCATATTGAAGGAACTAAATTTGCGAGACCACTTTTGACAACAAAGGATTGCACCATTCCTCAGTCGATCTGCTCGAGCACATGAACTTCAACGATCTTATAATTGCGATACGTGAAAACGTCTCCTAGATCCTCTTCAATAAGAGTGATAAAGAGAAAGGTAGGTGCATTTTCTTCTCACAAATATTCAATTCTTTATAGTAGTATTGCATCTTCCTGATAGAAATTGTGTTGTTCAATAACTCATTTATGTAACTTGTTGAGGAACAATAGGATAACGAACTATGTTAAAACCCAAGGCTTATGTCGTGGAGTATGTCGATAGTGTTGGAGCATCTCATATGGATTTATTAAATTCGAGCAATGGAGGTGAGGTCATAATTTCTTGTGGTGCTCTTGGGAGTCCTCAACTACTTCTCTTCAATAGAATTGACCCACATGAGCACTTGGAATATTTAGGCATCCTCGTGGTTATAGATTTTCCTGGTGTTGGACAAGGAATGGATGATAACCCAAAAGTTTGGATTACATTTGTCTCTCCTCGACTCCTTGAATATTCATTTCCTCAAGTTGTGGGTGTAAATTGAGGAACCTTTATCGAATCATCTACTACTTCATTTCACAAACCATTCACTTACGATCAAGAAGGGACATACACATATACATTTAATCAACTCTTTGGTAAACATATCAATGTGGTTAACATTTTTTAGTTCCTTGTTGGTCGTCTATCGAAGGGGGGGATCTGTCTTAGGTATCTGGATTTTAATGAAGATCCTTAAGTTAGATTCAATTATTTTTCGCATCCACAGGATGTAGAAAATTGTGTGGAAGGGTTGAGAACCATAAAAAGGGTTTAGGAAACAATTCCTACAAGTTTTTTTTATAATGCCTTTTATTGCTAATCTGCTCCCTATAAATACAAGTGACCACAAGGCACTGGAAGCATTATGCCGGATGAAATTCTCTACCTCATGGAACAATCACGACGATTGCCAAGTGGACAATGTAGTCAATGATATATACCAAGTTCTGGGAATTGATTCTCTTCGAGTGATTGATGGATTGCACTTCAAGAGATATATTGGAAGTAATCCTCAAGCCATTGTATTGATGTTGGGACGATAAGTGGATTAATATTAACCCCTCTATCATTTTTGCGAGTTTTTCCAATTTGTTCCATGTTTTAACACATCTATAATTCACTTTCTTCAATAATAATTTCTTGTAATTCCATTCATTTTCTTATTTTATTTTCATGTTGTGTGCATAGATACATGGGCTTGCAAATTTTAATCAAGAGGTTAGAAAAATCTCAATAAATCCTCACCAGTTGAACCGGTTGAGCCCATTTATAAATATGATGACTTCAACAACACCACTTCGATACTTTCTTCAATAAGAATTTCTTCTTATAATTCCATTCTATTTGTTCTAATTATTTTCTTGTGCACACAGATACATGGGCTGGAAAATTTTAAATTGAGAGGCTGCCAAATTTTCTAAATCCTCACTAGTTGAATCGATTGAGCCCAATTATAAGTACAATGACTTCAACAAGACCACTTTAAGATTAGCAGAAAGTGAGATTTAGATATTCACTCTGGGCACACTTTTTGTCATTATCTTGAAAAGTGAGGGGCGTCTTTGCCACAACCTCAGCCAAAAGATGCCTCATAGAAATGTATACATACTAGGATGTCTAAGAAAATCCTAAAATGTTGTATCTTATTAGAAATTTTAATACAAAAGATTTCCATGTTTTACATGGCTTTGAGTGATGGCATCAGATTGGAAATTCTAGGGTTGTTGGATTTAGTTTGATAGCATAATGAATTTGTGTTCATGGAGGTAGCCACCATTCGTATTTCAAGCTCTTTAATGCAAGCAACCACCAATCTATTTTCATTCTTTGTAAGACATTCATCATCTATTTTCAAGCTCTAATGTCTCTCAAATAAATACAAATACAAAGTGTCATCTAATATCTCTCAAACAAAAACAAAACTAACAACTACATAACATCTCTTCAAACAAATACAAATACAACTTTATAAAATAATGGATTAGAGTTTGGATGTAAAAGATATTGAATATAACATGTCAAAATTCTTATTCAAAGGATAATTCCAAATGTAAATTAAAATATTTATGCATTTTAGGGTGGATCCATGAAATTTAAGAATTTATTTTCTCTACGGTGGTTTATTTTATATGAAAAACATTGTTTCTTTTCGGTACAAGTTCTAAAATCAATGTGGCACTATTACTTTTCACTTTTTTTTTTTTTCCATTCAAAGGTTCAACCTCCACAATTACTCCTCTGGGAATTCATCAATAACTCGTTAGCTGCCACTTGGGGGGTCGTACAATTTAGCGGATCCAGGGTCTTCTTGCAGCGATCGAGACTGGCCACCTTGCTAAAAAACCCCAACTAGCATGTTTGAACCAATCAACCAAACATTTGGACTTGAACTTGAGACCTCCTGAAGTCCAAAGGACCGGAGGAGCGTGGCTTTGCCAATCCACCTACAGGCCTAAGCCCAACTTTTATCTCTTCTATTAAAACCATTAAAGGTGTGTTTGAATGTTTTGTGGGTCTCCATTGTATGTAGTACTTGGTTTTTTAATGCCTTTTTAAGTACATGTTTAATAGGCTTTTAATATGTAATAATTTTTCTTTAACAATAATTTAAATCATGGGTGGTCTATGAAGTTCTATATGTACAAAAAGGTTTTTCAAAGTTTCCTTTAGATTAATGATATACATATACATATACACATATATGTATATAGTAAATAAAAAATATTGTATTACCTTGGGTTAGCAAAAACTAGACATGTTTGAGTGTACACCAGATCTTTCCACCTGTTCTGCCACGATAGTGGAAACCAAAACATGTGGGAAATATTGTTCAGACGCCAAAATAAGACATATATATTAGAAAACATGGGGAATTGCCACATGTTCTGCCAAAAGAATGGAAACCATAATAGGAGGTCGACTGAGTTCCGTGATGAACTAATGAACCAAAACCATAGTTTGAATTTCACAAAAGACTTATCACTAAAACCAGAGAAAAAAAAGTAAGGGGACTAGACATGAGGCAAACCCAGGCGTCCATCCTAGCAGACTTTGAAGGAAAATGGTTGATTGCAAGTCGGGGACTTAATTTTCATAGGCTCGCTTGACAGGGATACATGAAGTCCAAGCGCTTGCTGAGGGTATGTTGGTTATGCAGTTGCTATGCCAAATCCTTGTGCATCTCAAAGATCAAGACCATGTGGTCTTCTGTGAGCCTACAAGAGCTAGGAGATGGGTGGATATGTTATTTTGCATCGTCTTCATTATATCATTCATCCCAATTTATTCCGAGGTCCTCATCCTTAGCAACGACAAAATTCTTACCAGGATCCTCTATTTGAAGAGGGACTTCCTCTTCTGTTGATTAAGGTTGGTTGTCATTGATGTCAACCCTTGAAGAAGATCCATAGCACAAAGGTTTGGGTAATGGACCCAATATTGTTTGATGTAAATATGACTCATTATTGTTTTTTCATTGTTGATAAGAAGTAAATATGGATGAACTCCAAAGTGGTCCCCTTATGGTGAAAGCCCTCACGGGAAGACG
>ML827935.1:18486-45562 GCA_009831015.1 Picea engelmannii
TCTCATCCCCTTCAACTTGTGCATCCTTCACCTTTTGACTCCATAACCCTAGGCACTGATCTTTAGCCTCCAACGTTGAAGTGAAAGTGATTAAAACAACTCTCAAACTCTTATAAATTGAAACCCTAACTAACTATTAACCCTAAAAAAAAGGCTGACGTCATCCTTGGTTATTCCATCTTGACGCAACAAATTTCATTTATTAAGCAATTGGATGATGGTTTAAAGCATTTATTGAATAAGGGATTGATTGGATACATTGATTGCTATAACATCTTGATATTTATTGGTGAAGTAACATTATTTCATTGCTATATTAACAAACATTGAATTCGTCGATATTTATTGTTGCAATTGCTTATACATTGATATCAGATAGTTATATGAAGTACTAACCCTTTGAATCATAGCCTGCATGTATTAGTTTGTTGTTGCTTTGTTTCGGGCAGGTGTTCTCATTTGGGCCTACACTTCATTATTGGCTGTCTAGCCCGACTATCTTCTTTTGGTGGTGACCTGTGTAGGGGGAACTTTACTTTGACTATTAAACCTTTGCCGCTTCAAAACTCCAAGTTACCAGGGACGTCTCCCCTGGGCCTAACCTCCTTAAAGAGAAAGAACCTCCCCATCGTGGTGACATTGGGTGGGATAGGTTCCTGTTGTGCCAGTTTGGCCTTCTACTTCATAGCCACTTGACCTAGCTACAAATTGTGCGATAACAAGGCTTTCCCAACAATCCCTTTGAAGTAAACCTGCAAAACTCAAGACAAAATGTGAAGCATAGAAGTAGATAACAAGCTTGAATAGACTAACAATATGAAATACTTCAAACCCTTAGCTATCCAACAAGTATAAACCAACAAGAATACTCTTTGCTAATCTACTCTAGTAAACTACTTTACCAAAGATCTACTCAATACTACACAAAAAAAACTTGAACATCACAAAGTCACCTCATGTGTAAGAATGCAACCAGAATACTCTTGGTGTTTCCAAAATCCTCCAAATCTTTATTAATCCAAGTGAGAGTGTTGCAGCAACAAGTTTCTCCAAGACTCTCAAGATCATATGAGTGAAATGGCAAGATGGCAAGAGCAAGAGAGTGGGGTGAAATTCCTGTATAGTAACACTAGCTCAAAGATTGGTGAGTGAAAGAGTGAGGAGAGGTTCTATTTATAACTCAAAAGCCTAAGTGAAGGCACTTGGATGAGCTCCATGTGTCAAAACCCAAGCAAAAATGAAGATCTCAAGGAGAGGGGCCCACCAACTTAGGGTTTTGGTAGGGATTGATGAGTTGGATGTGTGAGTGGGCACGTGGGGACCATGAATGGGTGAAGTTATATGCTAGGAAGGGCGCACCTTTCATGGGAGGGGCCCACACATAAAATAAAAGGGGTTTTCAAAGGTTTGGGTGTGAGGGGGGTGCAAATCCCCCTAGGGGGCGTGAGGAAAAGAGGGAATGGGCAAGTGAGGGGGTGTCTGAATGATATAAGGTGGGTTGGGTAGTCTAGGGATGTACTTTCTTTCCCTTTTCCATCTTTACGTTTACCCATTAACTCATTTTTACAAAAATTACAAAATTGACTTAGCAATAAAAATTGTTGTTTTGACTGACTTTGACTCTGGGTGGACAAATGACTGGCAAAACTTGTCCGACTGAGCTGAAACTTGGTCCATGGGTGTAGGGGGTGCCTTTCCATTTTATTTGAGCACAAATACCCCTATCAAAATCCCAAAGACCTAGTTTTTACAACAATTTCTCAAAAACATCTAATTAATTAAATAATTAAAATCCCAACCTTAGGAAAATTAATTAAATTTATTTAATTAAAAAAAACCTATTTAGAGTCGACGAAATTCCGCGAAAATTTCTACAATGTCTAACATGGTCATTTACATCATTCCTAAACAATAGCTACCAAAGGATGAAACCATTAGAACGTCGTTCACCACTTTGGAGGAATTATTGCAAGTGTGAGGGAAAAACTCATGGGAAATCAACCAAGCTGAAAAACCCAGTTGATAACCTGAGGATAAAAAACCCTCAGTGAAAAGAACTCTCCCAATGAAAACATCCCAAGGTACTTGACCTAACTATGATCCATGCAGACCGATTACATTATTAACCCACGCAGGGGTGCGGAAATTCCGTTTACAAAATTTTGTGTTGGAGGCATAAAATTCCCAGTAGAACCAAAACTGTCTTCAACATACTTGCATCTGATGATGCATATCTTCATGGCACATGGAGTTGACCCCCTAGTTGAATAGGCGGTCAACCTGAGGAAATGCTCGAGAAGAAGCTACTTCATTTACAAATCATAACAATGAATGGACCATGTAATAGAATGGCTAAGTAGAATCTATTGAATAGACCTCAGAAATAGAGTAAATGGACAACAATCCAATCCCTCCTGAATTCTTCCATTTACATCAAAACAAGAAAGGACTAGCCAAGGATCACAATCTTGTTCTTTGCTCACCAATACAATCCACAGGAACAACAGAACACCATATGAATAGCCTTGGAAGAGCTTGCTTCACCAACAATAGTTATTTGCAGCAGTATGCAACAGCCCAGTTCTACAGAAAAGAAAGAAGAAAATGATAGACTCAGCTTTGCTTCATGCCTTCTTATATCCCCTGAAAATATAGGTCGCCTTAGCTTCTAAGGGATTTTTCTCTCTAATTGAATCCACCTCTTGAAATGGAGCCATATTTTTCCTTCACAAATAATCTCGATTATGACCATGTCAACATAGATTAAAATAATAAAAAGTATCTAACACCCAGCCATTTCAAAGAGATAATTTTGGGGTCACATAGATCCTATCTCCTAGAGCGCTACCTTTGGGGATGCCTTTACATGATCTGTCCTAGGGATCTGTGCATCTTAATTTGATTTTGTGTCCACCTGGATCTATCTTTCTTCAGTACTGCCTTAGCACGTGCATTTTCTTAACCCCCAGCACCTTGGTTAAGGCACCGTGCTACAAGATTTTTGGGATCTTTGCCTTTACATGATTGACCCTGTGCACCCCCTTTTTAAAGAGATAATTTTGGGGTCACATAGATCCTATCTCCTAGAGCGCTACCTTTGGGGATGCCTTTACATGATCTGTCCTAGGGATCTGCGCATCTTAATTTGATTTTGTGTCCACCTGGATCTATCTTTCTTCAGTGCTGCCTTAGCACGTGCATTTTCTTAACCCCCAGCACCTTGGTTAAGGCACCGTGCTACAAGATTTTTGGGATCTTTGCCTTTACATGATCGACCCTGTGCACCCCCTTTATCCAGTCGCCATACTTTGTTGGCATCAGAAACAGTGGTTAAGTAACACCCATATGCTGACCATAACTCCAATCTAGAGCTATGCTGCTCTTTTGGGTGAAGATATCTTTCAACCAGAGCTCCTTTCATGCTGTAAACTTAGGCTTGGTGGGATGCTGATCTTAGGCCTCCTGGAGTACCAAACTTGCTTCCATGCAAGTGCTGAGTTTCATGATCATCTTTTACAGTATGGCATTTATTGTAATGCATCCATGCAATGAGAAAAAGTCACAAAATCAAGGCTATCTTGGGTGCTAAGTTTTCTGCTATCTTCAGATGTTGTTCTTCAAGGAAAAAACCCTAAGTATATGGTGGTTGAAAGCGCTTGAGATTCTAAGACCTTGTAACCAGAACATATTTCAATTCCCTTGTGAGCCTGTGGTTCAAAGTTCAAAGTTTAAACCATCTGCAATTATTGTGAGATGAGTATCCCTATCCATGGAAAAGTCTCTGTCACCTTGCAAGTCTGAAAGTGCAGCTTTTAATGCTGTAATAATAGCAAATTTTTTTTGTATTTCCTGGCAGGATCATCAAACATAGAAGCTAGTTTGTAGCTGTTTGTGGCAATCCTTGAGCTGAAGAAGATGCACCATCATTTCCAGATCTTTGACAGGGAATATTTCTTTCACACCATTAACCCTTGTCTTAGACAGCTTGTTGAGTCTCAGAATCAACCTGATTTGCTAATCTTTTTATGGATTTTTATCTCCTGAAAAACCTAAGCCTTGCCACTGTTAGAATATAATGGATGTGCTCGTTTAATCATATGTCATAGACAATATAGCAATATTGTCACCCAACCATAGGCCGAAGCCACCCCCAAGCACCTAAACCTTGACAAATAATGATTCTGGAAGAAAACCCTAGGCTTAATAGCGAAACAAAGGTGGCACACCTCTCTCCAAGGATAGCGCACCAAACAAGAATAACAAAAGATGATCAGAGAATCCAACCCAGAAAACCGAAGAATGCAGATTGCAAAACTGTCAGCAGCAACTGCTACCAAGACTTGCGCACAAACTGGTCAACTACAGTGCGCACATGTGTACTTCTGTAGTTCTGAGAATGCTGGCCAAAATGAAGACTGGCCTCTTATATTTATACTGTTTTTGCCAAACTGTCTGGGCCGACTTCTCATTCTGGGTGCTAATTACTTAGTATATAACATTTCCTTTAGCCGACTTCTTCTCTTGGAGGCTAATAACCTAATACAAATCATTCTCTTGAGCCGACTTGTCTTCTAGGGTTCTTAATCAATTATTTAGGGTTTCTTCTTGCTTCCTAGAATATTCTATTCTTGGCAGGTTTACAAGTGGAGGTAAATACCTCCCGCAGCTACCATAATATCAACACTCCCTCCTAGCTAGGGAGGTATTGAAGGCAATAGTCTTGAGCACAAACATACCATTCAACCGGTAGCATCATCATAGTGTATAGACTATCTCATTATTAGATCATGAGCACTATCATCACCATCACTGTCATCTGACAACATCAACTGCATCTGTAATGTTCCTGACTTGGCTAGTCTAGGAAACTCTGCTAATGTGTGTGTAGGATTAATCGTTTACAACATATAAATGATCATACAAATAATAAATGCGACAAAGGACTGCAAAGTTTGTATTATGATATCTCTGTGGATTACAAAATGGCCGGATGCGGCGAATAAACTGATAATACTCGACTAGATCAACAGATAAAGGATCTTAGCCGGAATACAAATAAGCAACTAAAAGATAATACCCGGAATATGGGAGCACTACGGAATCAATGGATGCGCTGGGACTATGGTAGCTCTGACAGTAATTGCTGGAAGTCTGGAAAGTTCGCCTTGGGATCTATACTTCTCGGAATGGTCTGGAAACTATCCCAAATTATGCGCCCTGCTCTAGTCCTCAGTACTGGTAACTGTCGGACCCTTCTGCTAGTGAGTTTGGACCCCGGATGGATCCCCCTGGGGGAATGCGCGCCTCTTTCTTTGGAAAAATGCATCCTAGTGATTCCACCGTCGGAATCAGACGAGACGTGTCTCAAAATGACCGCCTTGGTTTACTGGGAAATGGGTCGGAAGGGTTTCCCTGAATATGGCCTGATGCTCGCTCTGGAACCCCAAATGTATCCGCCAAATGTGCCACACATCCAAGTCTGGAAAATGCGCCATAGTTGATTCCACCATCGGAATCTAATGAGGAACCAGGCAAAAGATGCGCCTTACCTTCCTCTCAAATGGGTCGGAGGGAAATCTCGAAATCCTCCCTGGATGGGATAAGTCGACTAAAAATCCTCTCAGAAGCTGCGCCCCCACTCTGGATGAATGCGCCCTTGCTGCTGAACACTGTGTAACTGCTACTGAAGATGATGGAAGACCTAAATGATCTTCCTGGTGACTAGGGTGTGTCTCTCAACACCGAAAGAAGCCAACTGGTGTCTTCCTCGTAGAATCCACTGAACTATCTCTCCTGAGATGCGCCTCTTCTCCTCAATGACAAGTCATAATTTGCATAATGATGAATTAGGTTGCTGACCCTTCCTTTATAGCTTTCCAAAACCCTAAATCCCTGCTGAAACCCTAATTCACTGTTGACTTCCAAAACCCTAAATCACTATTGAAACCCTAATTCACTGTTGACTTCTATTTTTAGCTCATAATGACTTAAAAGTGATTTTAATCCTTTTTAGCTCAATGTCAATTTCCGAATATAACACCTGTGACTGGAGTGACCTCTAGTAACCCTGTTTACTCGTTTTCTGGCCCTAGCTATAGTCTAACGGGGCGGTTTAGACCATTAAGCCTCCTCTCTGGAGCTCCTAATTGGAAAGGGACATTACAGTCCTCCCTTCCTGAAATTTCTTGTCCTCAAGCAATACCAGTCTAGGGTGCTGCAACACCTGCTCGCTCTCCCAAGTAGCGTCCTCTACTGGAAGTCCTCTCCATCTGATCAAACACTCTCGGATGACCTTGCTCCTCAATTTCCTCTCTCGGAACTCCAACACCTCCTCCGGAACCAACTCCAACTGTCCCTCCTCATCTAATGGGGGAAGCTCCTCTGATGTGCTAATGAATTGTCCCACTTCCTTTTTGAGGCAAGATACGTGGAACACGTTATGAATCTTGCTCCCCTCTGGAAGCTCTAACTGATAAGCAACCTCGCCTACTCGGCGCATGATTCTGTAAGGACCATAAAATCTGGGCTTGAGCTTCTCGGCCCCACTCTTCTTCAGAGATGACTGTCTATAAGGTTGGAGTCTCAAGAAAACCAAATCCCCAACCTCAAAGCTGCGCTCTATCCTGTGCCTGTCCGCACTCATCTTCTGTCAGTTTTGTGCCGTCTGTAGGTTCTCTTTCAACAACTTGAGAATATCCCGACTCTCTATGATCCAATCCTTGGCCTTGGGAGCTCTGCTCTCCCCGAAAACCAATTCTACCAAAGTGGGAGCATCATATCCATATAATGCTCGGAAGGGTGTCATACCAATGGACATGTGGAAAGTGGTGTTGTAGCAATGCTCTCCTAGATGTTGCCACTTAACCCATGTTCTCTATTGTCCACCTACATAGTTCCTCAAATATCCTTCAACCCACTTGTTGACAATCTCAGTCTTCCCATCTATCTGAGGGTGATAGTTGGTGCTGGGTGTCAGCTCTGTCCCCACCAACTGAACTATCTCTCTTCGGAATGTCCCCATGCACCGACTGTCCCTGTCACTAACGATGTTCCTCAACAACCCATGAAGTCTGAAGACCTCCTTGAAGAATAGCTCGGCTACCTGAACTGCATTGTACTTTGTCGGTATGGCATAGAAGTGAGCAAACTTGGTCAATCTGTCGACCACTACATAGATACAGTCCTTACCCTGGACCTTGGGTAGGCCTGTGATGAAGTCCATCGATATACTCTCCCATTTCTGCTCTGGAATGGGGAGTGGATGAAGTAGCCTTGTTGGAAGAGCATACTCTGACTTGTTCTGCTGGAAAGTCACACACTCACTGACGTGTCTCATAACGTATTGTTTGAGGCCCCTCCATGAGAACCTCTCCCTGATCTGTCTGTAGGTTTTGAAGAACCCATGATGGCCTACTAGTGGTGAATCATGAACTGTTGTGAGGATCTTCTTCTTGAGCCCCGAATCTGGCACCAAGTAGACTCTATCTTTGTAGAATATGACATAGTCAACAACCCTATACCTGTTATCCTGTATCTGTCCATCCATCACCTCACAAGCGAACTTGTTCTTGGAATATTCCACTAACAAGTGGGATTTCCAATCTGCTGAAATCTCCATCAAAGAACAGGCCGCAGGTCTCCTCGATAGTGCATCAGCCACAATGTTCTTCTTCCCCTTGACATAATCTATGTCGAAGTCGAATGCCTGTACCTTCGTCACCCATTTATGTTGGTGCTCACTGAGGTGCTTCTGCTCAAGGAAATACTTCAAGCTGTTGTGATCTGTCTTGACCACGAATTTGCTGCCCACCAAATATTGTCTGAATTTGGTCAAGGCATGCATGATTGCCAACATCTCTTTGTCATAAATGGAGTACAACCTCTCGGGCTAACTTAGCTTCCTGCTCTCGAATACAATGGGGTGTTCCCTCTGCATCAAAACTGCCTCGATACCCTCGCCGGATGCGTCACACTCTAGTACAAATGGCAAGGCGAAGTCTAGTAATGCCAATACTGGACAAGTTCTCATGACTTCCTTCATGTGATCAAAGGCTTTCCGTGATTCCTCGGTCTCAATGAAAGCCCCATGCTTGGTAAGATCCGTCAGCGGTGCTCCAAGCTGAGAAAAACCCCGGACAAACCGCCTGTAATAGCTGAACAACTCGAAGAAACTCCTCAACTCTGTTACGTTTCTGGGCGTTGGCCAGTCCAGAATGGCCCTGATCTTTCCTTGATGCACCTGTACCCCCTATGCACTGATGATATGGCCTAAGTAAAGAAACTCTGTCATACCAAACTCACACTTGGACTCTTTGGCATATAATGACTGTGCCTTCATGTTGCTCAATACCTCATCCAAGTGCCTCATATGCTCCTGCCATGTCTTGCTGTAGACCAAGATGTCGTCGAAGAAAACCAAGATTGATTTCCTCAACTGATCCCTAAATATGTGGTTCATGCAAGACTGGAACGTGGCGGGTGCATTGGTTAGCACAAATGGCATAACTAAGAACTCAAAATGTCCAAAGTGACATCGAAATGCCGTCTTCTCTATGTCCTTCTCTCGGATATTGATCTGGTGATACCCAGAGCATAGATCAATCTTTGAGAAGAAAATTGCCCCATGCAGTTCATCCAACAACTCGTCAATGCGTGGGATAGGATACCGGTTCTTGATGGTTTTCTTGTTCAAGGCTCGGTAATCAATGCACATTCTCATGGTGCCATCCTTCTTCAGAACTGGGACAACTGAAGAAGCGACTGGGTTGCTGCTCGGTCTGATGTGTCCCATCGCTAGCAATTCCTTGATTGCCTTCTCTATCTCATCCTTGNCCAACTCAATGGTGTGCTCAAACCCCCTGTCAGGTGGTCTCCCTAGTGGAATCGACTCAAAAACCTGTTGATGTCGTCCCAACAAATTCTTGATCTCTGTATGATACTGTTGTCGACCCTCTGAATCCTTCTGCGTAGTGATCAAACACTCGGCGGCATATGCTACTTCCCCATGTTTGAATATCCTCTCCATCCTCTTGGTTGAAACTATCCTGGGTGCTCCTGTCGGCATACCTCTTAGAACAACCTTCTTCCCCTCATGATTTCTGAATCCCATCTCCAAGGTTTGGTAATTGGTGGTGATTTTTTCCAATGTAATCATCCACTAGACTCCCAACACCACATTTGTGTCAGATAGATCAACCACATAAGATGTGTCTCTCACTGTATAGTTGCCTAACTTTACCTCCAAGTCTGGAACTCTGTCTAGACACTCCACTGTGTGGCCATCTGCTATTGCAACGTCAAACCCCTCAAACTCCTCTATCTGAAGTGCCCGTCTCGATACTAGTGAAGCGTCGATGAAGTTGTGGGTGGCCCCACCATCTATCAAGGCGATTGCTCGTTGCCCCTGAATAGTCCCTCTGATCCGGAGGGTAACATACCTGGGAACACCAGAAAGGGTCGCTATGACTCCTCCCTTTGCTGGTTTCCTCTTGTTAGCCTGCTCAGGCGACTGTGGGACTATTGGAGGATGGGCTCCTGCCGGTGTTGGTGGTCTACAGGGTGGTTGCTCCTCTGCCTATGATGATTCCTCCTCTGAGCTAGTGGATCCACTGTCCTGCTCCTCCTCCTCCTCACTGTCCACACTGTTTGTTGCCACCTCAATATAATGAATCTCTCCCTTGCCCATGCACTGGTGGCCTGGGACCCAAGGGTCTCTGCAGTGGAAGCAAAGCTTTTTCCTCATAAGCTCTCGCTTAGTCTCATCATCCAACTTCTCCTTGCCCTTCCATTCTCTTTGGAATGGATTCCTATCTTGATCCTTCTGGGGTACGAAGGGTTTGGAAAAGGTTTTAGTCTTTGGCACTGAGTCTGCCAAATCTCGAGTGCGAAGGATGGCATCTTGCAAGGTGGGAGGCCTGTATGCCTTCACCCATCCTCTCAAAGGCTCGGTGAGTCCCTCTGTGAATAGCATGATCAGCCTAGGCTTTGATATATTTTTCACGGCCACGACTACCCACTGAAACTCTGTGATGAATGCTTCTGCTGTGCCAGTTTGTCTCAACTGGGCTAGATTCCTGAAGTGGATCTCGGGATCCCTCCTGTCAAACCTGTCCATGAGCCTCTCTATGAACTCCCTATAGGAAATGATGCGATTGTGACCCAATGTCACCAATCCATGATACCACCACTCGTGTGCCTCACCCTCCAAGTGTAAGGTCGCGAAACTGATGGCCTTTGTCTCGGTCATCTGGTTGAGCTTGTAGTATGTGTCTAGCTTTTGTACCCAAGCTCTGACAATGCATTTGGACGATCCGTCGAAAGAAGGTATGGTGAGTTTACCAACTTTTCGGATGAAATCCATGTTATGCCCCTGCAGTTGTTACGGTCCTCCTCTTTGTAGCTCTCTGGGGCGATTCCTGAGTCTGAGTCCACAGTACTCGACTAGGGTCATGTCCTGATGGAAGTCACGACCCAATGTTACGTACTCCCTCCTGTACTCTGCAATGTCCTCTGCATGAGTGGGTGGCCTTTGTGCTGTCGGTGGCGGTGCTGCTACTGGGGGTGCCCTCTGGAAACTAGGAAACAAGGGTCAGGGAATCCTACTCGCAGAGGTGTATGTGTGAGAGGATGACTACGGTCTACTGCTTGCTCTTGAGTTCCCCTGTGCTGCATGCGGGACTTGCGTGTCTGGGGTTCCCACTCTAGCCAATATATCAACCACCTGTGCCAAGGAACGAGACATGGTCCGTTGACTAGCTAACATATTGGTGATAACCTGCATGAAAGCTATCTCTGGATCTACGGGGGCCTTTCCACTGCCCTCTGGTCGCTCATATCTGTCTCCTAGCATCCTCTTTGCCTCACGCTCTACCCTTCTCTCTTCTTCTCTGTGTGCCTCTTCCTCTTCCTCTGAGCTAGGAGGAAAAGGGGGAAAGTCAGGCCTATGCCTTCTTTCCTTATGCCTGCTGTAAGTGACATATTCGTCACCTACGTGTTCAAGGCCCTCTGGGTCTTCTGTTGCACTCTCTTTAGTCACAGGCTGGCAGGACTAAAGCTCTGATACCACTGTAATGTTCCTGACTTGGCTAGTCTAGGAAACACTACTAATGTGTGTGTAGGATTAATCGTTTACAGCATATAAATGATCATACAAATAATAAATGCGACAAAGGACTGCAAAGTTTGTATTATGATATCTCTGTGGATTACAAAATGGCCGAATGCGGCTGAATAAACTAACAATACTCGACTAGATCAACAAACAAAGGATCTTAGCCGGAATACAAATAAGCAACTAAAAGATAATACCCGGAATATGGGAGCACTACGGAATCAATGGATGCGCTGGGACTATGGCAGCTCTGACAGCAACTGCTGGAAGTCTGGAAAGTTCGCCTTGGTAGCTATACTTCTCGGAATGGCCTGGGAATTGTCCCAAATGATGCGCCCTACTCTAGTCCTCAGTACTGGTAACTGTCGGACCCTTCTGCTGATGAGTTTGGACACCGAATGGATCCCCCTGGGGGAATGCGCCCCTCTTTCTCTAGCAAAATGTGTCATAGTGATTCCACCGTCGGAATTGGACGAGATGTGTCTCAAAATGACCGCCTTGGTCTACTGGGAAATGGGTCAGAAGGGTTTCCCTGAATATGGCCTGATGCTTGCTCTGGAACCCCAAATGTATCCACCAAATGTGTTGTGCATCCAAGTCTGGAAAATGCGCCCCAGTTGATTCCACCGTCGGAATTTGATGAGGAACCATGCAAAATATGCGCCTTGCCTTCCTCTCAAATGGGTCGGAGGGAAATCTCGGAATTCTCCCTGGATGGGATAAGTCGACTAAAAACCCTCTCAGAAGCTGTGCCCCCACTCAGGATGAATGCGCCCTTGCTGCTGAACACTGTGTAACTACTGCTAAAGAATGATGGAAGACCTGAATGATCTTCCCGGTGACTAGGGTGTGCCTCTCAACACCGAAATCAACCAATTGGTGTCTTCCTCCTGGAATCCACTGAACTATCTCTCCTGAGATGTGCCTCTTCTCTTCAATGACAAGTCATAATCTGCATAATGATGAATTAGGTCACTGACCCTTCCTTTATAGCTTCCAAAACCCTAAATCCCTGCTGAAACCCTAATTCACTGTTGACTTCCAAAACCCTAAATCTCTGCTGAAACCCTAATTCACTGTTAACTTCTATTTTTAGCTCATAATGACTTAAAAGCGCTTTTAACCCTTTTTAGCTCAATGTCACTTTCCGAATATAACACCTACGATTGGAGTGACCTCTAGTAACCCTATTTACCCCTTTTTTGGCCCTGGTTATAGTCTAATGGGGCGGTTTAGACCATTAAGCCTCCTTTCTGGAGCTCCTATTTGGAAAGGGACATTACAACATCATCTCTCGAAACCATACTCCATCTGAGTAACCAGACATGATGCTGAATAAGTCACTCACTCCAAGGAGTGATACAAGAGCCATTCTTCTAATCCGGGCATATGTCCTAGAAGAATAGATGTTCTGGACCATTTTTCATCTGGAGAATCTTTGTCCATCAGTACCTTGATCATCCATCTGGATGATAATCATTTTCAATACTTCTGATAGTTTTCAAGGCAATCAGAACAATGTCATTCAATAGAACACAACTGTGTATATCCACAGTCATACACAACTACAATCCAGTTGTACACTACCACACCAAGTAGCACATAACTACTTGATCAGTGACATATAGTCACAATCAGTGGAACACATCCACCACAGTAGCATACATCTACTGTCCAGAGACATACAGTTTCCATAGCAATCATATCATCTGATATCAACCTGCATGGAAAAACAATGCCATGATATAAAATGAATCATCTGGGCCATTCTTCCACTTACATCTGTGAGATCTGGAAGAGCATCTACCCTTAGAAGGTAGAACATCAGTCATGAGCTATTGGACTATTTTTCTCAAGCATAGAAGAATAACTGTCCTGATTTCTGAGCTTGGACCATTCACCTATCCGGGCCATTCCTCCGACACTAAACAAAGTGCAACCTGGAGAGAATGAGTCTGCCCTAGGAATGCCTATCCCTGATTGTTGAACCTAGACCATTCCTCTGACACTAAACAAAGTGCGACTTGGAGAGAATGAATCTGTCTTAGGGAATGACTGTCCGGACCATTTCCTAAGGAAATGACTGTCTTGCACCAACCTCCAAAACTGATCATTCTTTGAAACTGCTCACAAATGTGAGCTTCAAAAGAATGATTGTCCGGCGAGGTGGACCAGTCTTCTTGACCACTACTGAGAGTGACCGTCTAGAAGAAGGACCGTCCTAGACCATTCCCCAACACTGGCCACAAGGGGAATCGCTGTCTATGGTACATCAACAATCCATCGAACCATTTTCATTACGAAAATGATCGTTCGATCTGGACCGTTTTTCGAACTGGAAAATGCCTGTCCGTCAGAAATCTCAAACCACTTTCCGAACTGGAAAGGGAATTGCTCATCCTGGACCATTTTTCGAACTAAAAAATGACTGTCCATAAATCAGTAACACATCAGTGCTCCCTCCCAACCTGGGAGTCATTTCTTCCTTTTCCAATAAGGAATTCGTCTCCATGAGCTCCATCTTGTTTCTGAGTATGCAAACTCTTTCATCTTGGATAGAGGCTTTACCAAAACTATCTTCTTATCTGCTTATCTATGGATATATATTGGAGAACCACTTCTCCTTTCTAGACCTCATCACGGAGAATGTAATGCTTGATCTCAATGTACTTTGGTCTTTCTAGAACACTGGTTTTCTCTGAAGGCTTCATATAGCTCTAATCAATATAGTATATCATTGTTGGAATCATCTTTTGTTTCCTGCTAGCTCATAACATCGTGGCAAGGGTCAAACTGGAACATATCCAAGTGGTACTTCTTCTGCCATCATGAGAGTTTGTCATGGATTAGCAATCCATCATCCTGAGCTTCTGAGTAACCATTCTGATACAATATCTCTGTTATAGAAATTTTTCACCACACTTCTGTTGTGCATTGGAGGCTCTGCACCAAGTTTTTTGAATCCGTATAAGATCTTCTTCCATATGCATACAATACTCTCTTTCTGGTATACTTCAAAACCTTGAGGTTGCTCTACATACGCTTCTTGTTCAATTATTCTGAGAACATTCCTTACATTTATCTGATGTAAACTCCAACCCATGGATATCGCAGAAGATATAATGGCTCATGTATCGGTATGTCTGGAACAAGCTATCATCATAGTCCTCTCCCTCCATCTGGGAGAACCTTTGGTTCTGGATCTCGCAATGCTTTCATTCATAAGTCTTCCATACACTGTTCTTCATCACAACTTTCATTTCTTTTGCTTGATTTCTTCTAGAAGGTTCAAATCATGTTGGTAGTCTTGTGATTCTCGATATAATGATTGGTTGTTTTGGCTTTTCTTTCTCTCTTGGAATCTTCATGTTCTTCCTCATGTTTCTCTTTGGCTCTTGGGTTCATGGAGTTTTCTATAGATTCCATGCCCTGAAGATTCCAACTTCTTCCTTTCAGGATGTGGATGGACAACCGGGAATACTTTAAGGCTTCTTTTCGAAGAAGACTTCTTCTAAAGTCAAACTGAACACGTGCTGCTTTTCATGGTTGCTACCATTGATGGGAACATGGATAGATACTTCATCATCTTCAATGGATCATTTTATTTGGGATTAGCTCCCTCCTAATCCTTTCTTCATGCATGAATGCATGCTCTTCTTTTGGAATTATATAATCGTCTCCCTCCATCTAATAGAGTCCATGCTTCCGTTTGCATCCTTATTGCCTTTTACAAAGTGTCATAAGTCTTTTTCCAATTTCCTCTTGATTGTTGATTTCTTTCTGTTTTTACTTATTCAAGTTTGATTATGATTTCGACTTATCTTGTAGCTGTTACTTATGTTAATAGCATCCACATGAATTGTTACCAGGGGTTGTTGATGTACTTCATCCTTTCATGTGTATTGCCTTACTTGCAGTCATTGTGATAGCAATCCTTATCTTGTTGTTCTTCCATAGGTATAGTTTCTCTTTGAACATATTATCTTCTAAGAAATAGATATGTACAGAGACTATGTAAACATGGTATGTACAAGAATTATGAAGAATATTGTTACCTTGTCTTAGAAGAAGAAGTTTGTTTTGTCCTGCTTGGCCTTCTTTGAGGGTTCCCTTTCTTTGACAACTGATGCTTCGTGTGTTTCCTTCCTTTTCTTTAACTCGGGACAATGATTCTTGTAGTGACCATATTTTCGACAATTGAAGCATTGTATTTTTGACATATCTTTCTCTTGATTTGGTTTCTTCCTGGAGCCAAACTTCTTTTTATTCCTGAAATTCTTGAACCTTTCTTTTGAGGCTTGATCATCGTATTTTTTTTGGGGTTTCTCTTTTGCACTAATCTTTGATTCTTCTTGTGCACAACAAGTCCAAAGTTCTTCAAATGTAGGATACTCCTTCCTTGTGTTCATGCTTGTGGCAAATGCATCCCATGTCTTGGGAAGACCATTGAGTACTATATTTACCAATTCCTTCTCTGAAATGATCTCTTCAATAGCTTGTAGTTGATCTCTTAATTGAGAGATTCTCACAAAGTATGATGTTATGCCTGCTATCATCATTCATTTTCATGTCACGGAGCTCATTCTTTAGACTCATTATCTATCCAATGTTTCTGATTGAGAAGAGGTTTGTTAGGGCATCGTACATCTTCTTAGATGAGTCAAGATGGGAGATGTAGGGTATCAGGTGGTCTTTTATATAGTTCACTATGATACTTGTTATCCCCACTTTTTAGGGATAACTATGAGATCATGTCTCGAGGCCCACAGGTCCTAGACATGGAGTACCGAGAGCAGGATTGACCTGAGCATAGCCCTGGAGGGCCCATCTTTTTCTCCTATCATATTTTGTCTTGACAACAGCAACAACATCCATCACCATCAGATTGGTCTTGTGTCAGAAGAGGTTCTTGCTCCATGAGGTAATTGGTCCAGGTGTCATGGTATGTGTCATTTTTGATCATTAAAACCTTTAAATATATGCATCTGGTTCCTCTTATCTCTAACAACTGCTTGGATCTTACATTTGCCCACTTGACCATGTTTGGGGGGATTGACAGGGTGCCCTAGCAAGCTTGTGTCTGTAGGTTTTGGTTTTCCACTGGGGGGATTTCTGAAAAGCCATCGTCCGCTCCCATCATACTACCACTTTTACATCTTGTTTTCCGCTCATCTATCCCATTCCCCTTGTCCGGGCATTGGATTGACCTATTTTCAGGACTACACCTTACCTTGTGGGAAGAAGGCGCTAAAGGCCTAGAAGGTAAAAGCAAGCTGGTAAAAGATAACAGCCTAAGAATAAACCTCGAGATGCTTCGCCCAGGGATCCCCGAGAAAGCAATAAAAAACTTCTCAACAAGAAACAAGAGGGACCCGAAAAAATAATAAAACAAGACCTAATCAGAGGATAGGGGGTCTAATCACGAGCCAGCCTTTTAGGTCCATGGGTACCTAGCAGTATGACATTGCCACCAGCTGGTTACCACGCCAGGGCAGTGACTCTTGGTTGCATGGCCAAGGGAAAGGGTGTCTCATCACGAGCCAACCTTCTCATCTCTTGGAAATTACTTTTGGGTAACGCTGTTAGCTCTGGTCACCATGCCAAGGCAGTGTCCCCTGATTAGCTTTTGAAAAAAAAAACAAATAAAAGAATAGAAAGAATAAAAAGAATAAAGGCAAGAATGGGCTTGGAAAAAATGCATCCATGACGGGGACAACTCGCCTTCTACAAAGGCACCCACAGGTAACATCTTTGCACCCTTGGCCATCATTGCACCCACATGCTTGGACATCCCCTAACCACACCACCCATTTACATGGCTTGGAAAAGGTCTTTCTGGGAAATTTCCTTTTCCTGTGGACACTAGCCCAATAGGATGCCTTATCTTTTTCCCCAGACTTGTATTTTAGGCTTGTGTAACGTCTTTGATCTATTGACTGACGTATTAGGGTTTTTAGTGTTTAATAATATTAATGATGAAATGTGATTGACATTGCTATGATCCCTGTGACTGATGAGCCCATGGAGGGCGTAGCCTTTGATGTGCAGGACCATACCCGACAGACAGGTACCATTTGGACCGGTACACATGGGGAGATGTTCAGTTTGGACCTCCATGGGGTTGAAGAGCCCATCAGATGGATGCTGAGACCCCACCATGGGCCAAAGACGAGATAGAGATGGATCTATGTCTTGCACCAGAGAAGAAGAGGACGTTCCACCAGAGGCACCCCGACAGAGCTTGACCTAGGGGGATTTTCCCTTTTTTAGTGGAACGTTGGCCTTGGAAGGGCTAGGACGTCACCCATCATAGCCATGATGTCATCCAACAATATGGACGTTTTGGGAGGCAGACTGGGCAGTATTGGCACGTGTGGCAGGTTGGAGAAGCCCAAGGAGGGTTAACATTTTGCTCCAGGATGCCCCATTTGCCCTAGAAGGGGTTAATGCCTCCCTTAGAGGGGCTTCTTATCTCTTTATAGCTCAATTAGGGTTTTAATTTGACAATTTAATGTAAAATAGTATGATTTTGATAATTTGGCCTTGTCGGCCTTTTACCTGACCTAAAATGTAAAATTAAGTCAAGGTTTTGTATAAATGAGAGATTTTCTCTCATTTTTTCATCAAAACTCACTCACTCAATAGTGAGGTCTGAAATTAGTGCCCTATCTTGGGTTATTGGATGATTGGGTGATGCACACTTGTTGAAGGAAGGCTATTTTGGCATATTTTGGTTTCTCTCTTGAAGGAAGGTGTTACAACTAGGGTTTACACATTTATTTCTTGGTGAATTGTAAGTATTTTTCTGCAAAACTTCTTGAATGAATGGTTGTAGTTTGATTTCTTGCATGTATTTATGATTATTGCCGAACAAAAACCCTAGGTGACAAGCACACAAGTAGGTCCTTGTCTCATGTTCCCTGATAGAGATATTTTTAGCGATTGAAGAGGAAAAGAGAGCCTAGCCGTAGCTACACTCCTTTCTCCTTTTCTCCCTTTGCTAGCCATACCTGTTTGAGCTCAAGAAGGAGAAGACGTCCCAGGCCTAGGTTATCTACACTTAGGGCCGTTTTCTTCTAGGGTTTGATGATAGAGCGTTGTTGTGGCAACACTCTCCCTCATTTGACTCTCTTGTCTTGATTTTATCTTTCATGCTAGCCGTTTTTGCCATCTAAGGAAGGAGGAGAGAGCACGAGGCCTTGCCATAGCAACACCGAAGTGAGCCTCTCTCCCCTAGGGTTTTGTCTCTGAAGCCCTACCATAGCAGCACTTCATAGCTCTTCCCTCCAGTCCTTAGCCGTCCTCCTTCAACCTATGCATCCTTCACTTATGACTCCATTAAACCCTAAGGCACTGATCTAAGACCTCAAACGTTGAAGTAGAACTTGATCTAAACACTCTCAAAGCTTTTGAATTGAAACCCTAACTACACTAACCCTAACTCTAGTTAACCCTACTAACCCTAAGTTGCTGACGTCATTATTGGATATTTCATCTTTATTGCAGCAACGTTTCATCTTGTGAGAAATTGAATGTGGTTTTAGGCATCAATTGAGTAAAGTGTTGGTTTATTACATTGAATGCCACATCATTCTAATAATTATGGATGAACTGATATGATTTTTACTGCTATTGATAAACATTGACTCCGTCAATATTTATATTCAAATTGCTTATAAGTTTATCAAATAGTTCTTGATTGATATGAAGTACTAACCTATTGAAATAGCTTGCACGTGCCAGTTCGCTGTTGTCTTGTTCCAGGCAGGTACATTTCTTTGGGGTTTACTTTATTATTGGTTGTTTAGCTGGGACTATCTGTTCTAGTGGTGATCTATGAAGGGGGAAACTTGTCATTATCTGATTATCCTTTAGCCTCTTCAAAACCCCAGGATCACCGGGGACGTCTCCCCTGGGCCTCACCTCCCTAAAGAGAAAGAACCTCCCCATCGTGGTGACATTGGGTGGGATAGGTTCTTGTTACGCCAGTTTGGCCTTCTACTTTATAGCCTTTCTTCCTAGCTACAAACTGTGCGATAACAATACTCTTGGTATTGATGTCATCGTATTTGAACTTCTCCATAACTGCAACGTTCTGAGGTTCCTTCTCTTTTCCTTCTTCGAACTGTGGTTCCACGATCTTTCCTTTCACGATATCCAACACTTTATTCTTGGCAAGGATGAGGTCAATCCTTGTCTTCCATGCTCTGAAGTTAGAAGCCCCTTCTAACTTGTTTTATGACTTCATAGAGTAAGTCATAATTGCTTTGACTTAGTCAACCCTTGATTTTGACCAAAAACTCAAACTTGACGTTTTAGCTTGATGAGAGTACCAGGAGATGCGCTAGGCTAGGGAGCACTAGTCTATCCAAAAATTAGGTCAATCTCTTCACTTAAGGTGCCTCAACGAGAGGGTTAGGGTTTTGTTGTTGCAACAAAAACTGGCTGCAACTGCGACTGAGCAAATCCTCCCAATGTATCTTCCAACGGTTAGACTGTCTGAAGATAGGGTGGGCCCATAACCTGTTAGAATATAATGGATGTGCTCATTTAACCATAGACAATATAACAATATTGTCACCCAACCATAGGCCGAAGCCACCCCCGAGCACCTTAACCTTGACAGAGAATAATTTCAGAAGCAAACCCTAGGCTTAATAGCCAAACAAAGGTGGCTCACCTCTCTCCAAGGATAGCACACCAAACAAGAATAACAAAAGCTGATCAGAGAGTCTTGTTATCGCATAGTTTGTAGCAAGGATAAAAGGCTTGAGGTTTGAAGGTCAAACTGGTGTAACAGGAACCAGTCAACCCCATGTCACCACAATGGGATGGTTCTTTCTCTTTAGGGAGCTAATACCTAGGGGAGACGTCCCCGATGACCTGGGGTTTTGAGAAGGCAAAGCATTACAGGATAAAGTAGTTATTCCCCCCTTACAAGTCACCACCGAGCAGATGGTTCGACCAAAGGCCAATAATAAAGTAAAACCCCCCAAAAGAGATACACCTGCCCGAGACAAAGCAACAATGAACTGATATATGCAAGCTAGCTCAAATGGGTTAGTACTTTATATAAATCAACAACTCTTTGATAAACATATAAGCAATTTGACAATAAATATTGACGAAGTCGATGTTTATAAAATAACAATGAAAATTATATCACTTCTTCAATAAATGTTGGAATAATGTGGCATTCAATGCAACAAATCAATACTTCATTCAATTAATGCCTTCAACACCATTCAATTGCTTATAAAGAAAAACGTTTAGCTGCACAAAGGTGTTAATATCAAGAGATGATGGCAGCACTTCAGTTAATAGGGTTAGTTTATAAGCTAGGGTTAGTGTAGTTAGGGTTTCATTCAATGTATTGAGAGTAGTTTTGATCAGGTTCACTTCAATGCAAGAGGTCTTTAGATCAGTGCCTTAGGGTTAAATGGAGTCAATAGTGAAGGACACAAGAGTTAAAGGAGTCAAAGGTAAAAACCGCTAAGGACTAGAGTGAGAAGCTTTGAGGTGTTGCTAAGACAAGGCCTCAAAGTCAAAACCCTAGGGGAGAGAGGCTCACCTTGGTGTAGGAGAACTAGGCCTCGGTGCTCTCTCCTCCTTCCTTAACTCGATGGCAATCACGACTAGCTGAAGATGAAGCATAAAACCAAGACAAGAAAGTTTGATGAAGCAGAGTGTTGCTACAACAAGGCTCTATCAACAAACCCTAGAAAAATCGGCCCAAAGTGTAGAAAACCTAGGCTTAAGGCATCTCCTTCTTCTCAGCTTATAGATAGTACGGCTAGCAATAAATGAAGAGAGAAAGAGAGTGTAGCAACGACTAGGCTCTCTCCTTCTTCAATCAATGGCTGAAAACTTTCTCTCAATGGGGACATGAGACAAGGACCTACTTGTGTGCTTATCACCTAGGGTTTTATTCAGCAAAATTATAAACATATGCAAGAAATGAAACGACAACCATTCATTCAAGAAGTTTTGCAGAAAAATACTTACATATCACCAAGAAAAAGCATTGCAAACCCCAGTTGTAACACCTTCCATTAAGAGAAATGCTAAATTATGCCAAAAAGATCCTCCTTCAACAAGTGCACATCACTAAATTAGCCAATAACCCAAGAGAGGGCGCAAATTTGAGACCTCCTTATGGAGTGAGTGAGTTGTGATGAAAAAATGAAGGTGAAAATCCTTCATTTGTACAGTACCATGACCTAAATTTACATTTTAGGTCATGTAAAAGGCCGATAAGGCCAAAATACTAAATCATATTGTTTTTACATTAAATTGTCAAATTAAAACCCTAATCAAGCTGAAAAAAGATAACAATCCCCTCTAAGGGGGATGTTAGCCCCTTCTAGGGCAAATGGAGCATCCTGGAGAAAAACGTTAGCCCTCCTTGGGCTTCTCCAACCTGCCACACGTGCCAATACTGCCCAGTCTGCCTCCCAAGACGTTCATGATGCTGGATGACATCATGTTCATGATGGGTGACGTCCTAGGCCTTCCAAGGCCAACGTTCCACTAAAAAAGGGCCAATCCCCCCAAGTCAAGCTCTATTCGGGTGCCTCTGGTGGAACGTCCTCTTCTTCTCTTGGTGCAAAGTCCCTGATCCATCTTTGTCCTATCTCTGCCCCCTGATGGGGTCTCAACATCCATCTGATGGGCTCTTCAGCCCCATGGAGGTCCGAACTGATCATCTTCCCATGTGTACCAGTCCAAATGGTACTTGTCCGTCGGGCATAGTCCTGCACATCAAAAGCTACGCCATCCATGGGCTCATCTGTCACAGGGATCATAGCGAGGTTAATCACATCTCATCATCAATATTATTAAACATGTGCATAAAATCCCTAATACATCAGTTAACAACTCAAAGATGTTACACAAGCCTACAATACAAGTTTGGAGGAAAGGACAAGGTGTTCTATTGGGCTAGTGTCCACTGGAAAAGGAAAGTTCTCGGAAGAGACCTCATCCAAGCCATGTAAATGGGTGATGTGGTCAGGGGATGTCCAAGCATCTGGGTGCAATGAGGGTCAAGGATGCAAGAAACGTTACCTGTGGGTGCCTTTGTAGAAGGTGAGCTGTACCTGTCCTGGATGCAATTTTTCCAAGCCCATTCTTGCCTTTTATTCTTATTCTTTTTATTCTTTTAAATTTTATTTTTTTTCTTTTTGTTCAAGAGCTAATCAAGGGACACTGCCCTGGCGTGGTGACCAATGGTGACAGCGTTACCCACAAGTACTTTCACAGAAATGAGAAGGTTGGCTCGTGATGAGACCCCCTTTCCCTTGGCCATGCAACCAAGAGTCATTGCCCTGACGTGGTAACCAACTGGTGGCAATGTCATACTACTAGGTACCCATGGACCTAATAGGCTGACTGGTGATGAGACCCCCTATCCCCTGGTTAGGTCTTGTTTTATTACTTTTCCGGGTCCCTCTTGTTTCTTGCGGAGAAGCCTTTTATTGCTTTCTCAAGGATCCCTAGGCGAAGCATCTCAAGGTTTTAGTTTTAGGCTTTTATCTTTTATCAACTTTCTTTTACCTTCTGGGCCTTTAGCCCCTTCTTCCCACGAGGTAAGGTGCAGTCCTGAAAATAGGTCAACGCAGTGCCCGAACAAGTGGAATGGGATAAGTGAGCGGGAAACAAGATGAAATAGTGGTGCTGTGATGGGAGCGGACGATGGCTTTTCAGAAACCCCCCCGGTGGCAAACGAAAACCTACAGACACAGGCTTGCTAGGGCACCCTGTCAATCCCTCCAATCATGGTTAAGTGGGAAAGTGTAAGATCCAAGCAGTTGTTAAAAATAAAAGGAATCAGATGCATACATTCAATGGTTTTGATGATCAAAGTGACACATACCATGATACCTAGATTAATTACCTCATGGAGCAAGAACCATCTCTGACACAGGACCAAGCCGATGGTGATGGATGATGCTGCTATTGACAAGATAAAGGTGTTGGAAGAAAGAAAAGGTGGGCCCTCCAGGGCCATGCTAAAGTCAATCATGCTCTCGGTACTCCATGTCTAGGACCTGTGGGCCTTGAGACATGATCTCCTAGTTATCCCTAAAAGTGGGGGATAACATCTGGCTCCAACTCGGGGACATGTGCTCACCGTAGAGCACATGAGAACCTCAACATCTCTGGCATAACCTGTTTACCTGGTTGATCTCAGTAGCAAACATCGGTAACCGATTGGGGTGGTAATGCCACCCCAACATATATATATATATATATATATATATATATATATATATATAGAGAGAGAGAGAGAGAGAGAGAGAGAGAGAGAGAGAGAGAGCAATCAATAGTGTGAATGTAATGAAAACTACTTACCTGTACTTACCTGTTGGCTGGATGTTGGGTGTAGTCAAACAACCAATGAAGCCAATCCAACAACGTCCCACGATACCTGCCTTTGTGCTTCATCATAAACCAAAACAATGATAAGTCAAGCACAAAAATGACATGGTTTAGAACATATATCATATCATTGGAAATCACAAAGTCTAACTCATGGAGGCGGGTGGGAGGGACAAAATCATGCCACATCAATCTTTGATGAATGTGCTCAATCCACTTCAGGAAGGGGTCATAAAAAGTCCAAGGTTTAGAATACTGACTCAACTAGTCTGAAAATTGGCTACCCTGGGCGTTCTCACACTCTGAAGGGACTGACAAGGATCTAGAAGATGACTGGCAAACTCCTAAGGGAAAGTTGAAACACTGAGATGATAGACTTGAACTTGTGGTTTTCAACCAACCCTTGGATTCTAGGGTTTGCTTCAGAGGAAACTCAATACTAAAGATATAACTCCCAACCATAACTTTAATGAAACAACAAGGTAAAGTGATAATATGTGGCTGAAGAAAAACATCATGAGAATCCTTCTTTAGGAAAACAGTGTCCTTACTCCTATCAAAATCCGAGCACAGCGGTGGTTGATAGTCATCTTCATAGGATAAATCCAAGTGCTCGGAGGAGTGCTCATCAAAGGACTCAAACTAAGATTGAAAATCGTCAGAAAAATATGGCACCAGGTCAACCTTGGGTGGTTGGGGAGCTTCGGTAAATATATCATCCCCTTGTTGCCACAAATCAAAGGTAATCTGTTGTGACAACTATGTAGGCAACAGTTAGGAATGATTCTCAATGTCGTAAATGGGGTCCATATCAAAACCAATTATATCCCATTTACGTCTTTCAACATGTATGAACTCATCAATATCAACTATGTCAGTATTAATATTATAACATGGAAGATTCAAAACATTCAAAAGCTCACCCATTTCGTCCTCTTTTCCCAAATCATAAAGTAGGCAATCATCAAAATCTTGGAGAGGAGGGTAACTTACTTTTTCTTCGTGTGAAGGAGCTTCGAGGACATGGATATCTTTAACAAGCATTATTGTCTTATCCTCATGAGTTGCCCCTCCATCTTTGATTGTACAGCAAGGAAGATGCTCTTTGTTCGGGGATTCCATTTCTCCATCACTCTCTGAATCATGGAACAAGGTATCATCAAAATCCTGAAAAGGAAAGAAACTAACCTTATCGTCTTGTTGTTGTGCAAGTGGAGAAGTCTTGTGGATCGCTTCCTCAGGAGGAGGAGAGCATGTTGATACTTCGTCATTGGGTTCCGGCTCCTCAGCTGTGTCTTCAACAACCCTTTTGGTTTGTTCCCCTTCTTCTTGGAAATCAACAATGAAGTTCTCAAGGGCAAACAAACTTTCCCTATTAAGAGTCCCTGAGGTAAAGAGGCATCTTATCTCAGACAAAAAGATTTTATCCTCAATCCTTGCAGACATGTTGTAAGCTTCATCGAGTGTCCTTGGGGCTCTCTTGTCCAGGGGAAAACTCAGATATCCCAAAAGTTCATGAGTAAAGATATGGACAAGTTATCTCTCCTCAGGATGATGACTTTCAGGAATTTGATACAACATGTTCTCAAATCTATCCTAGAAGTCTATGACAGTTGCATCCTCGGCTTGCTTTATATGCTCGAGTTCTTCTAGTAGTACTGGGATGTCTTCTAATTGGATGCCCCATCTCTCGAGAAAGGTTTCCTCAAATTGCTCCATAGTCGTGATGCTGGCATCAGGGAGGTTGTCATACCACTCTTTGGCATTGCAGCAAAGAGTGGTAGAGAAAAGTTTCATGACCACGTCTTCAACATAATCATCGACAGGGTAGGATAGGAAGAAGTTCCAGAAATTTCTCATGTGATAGTCAACTCTCTCTTTATCACCACCAGTGAATCCAGAGAGCAAATTTATGTATTCAAAGGGCTATGTTGAGGGTACCCTGGGATGTTACTCATGTCTAAAGGCTTGTAGTTTCCCAGGTCCCATTGTGAAGTCATAGTTGGCTTCGTCATCAGTGGAGTCGCCAAATAATTTTCTTGAAACTATCAAAAGTTAAGAGAAAACACCCTAAGTGGAGTCGCCAGGGAAGCTTGTAAGATGAAAACTCTAGAGGTAAGGATTATCAAAAGGTTGTCGTCTTGAGGAAGTTTTGACTCAGTGTTCCCCGAAAATGGCGCCAAAATGTTATCGCACAGTTTGTAGCAAGGATAAAAGGCTTGAGGTTTGAAGGTCAAACTGGCGTAATAGGAACCAGTCCCACCCAATGTCACCACAATGGGATGGTTCTTTCTCTTTAGGGAGGTAAAACCCAAGGGAGATGTCCCCGATGACCTGGGGTTTTAAGAAGGCAAAGGATTACCGGATAAAGTAGTTATTCCCCCCTCACAAGTCACCACCGAGCACATAGTCCAGCCTGTTATCCCCGCTTTTTAGGGATAACTAGGAGATCATGTCTCGAGGCCCACAGGTCCTAGACATGGAGTACCGAGAGAAGGATTGACCTGAACATGGCCCTGGAGGGCCCATCCTTTTCTTCTTCCATCATCTTTGTCTTGTCAGCAACAATAACATCCATCACCATCGGCTTGGTCCTGTATCAGAAGAGGTTCTTGCTCCATGAGGTAATTGGTCCAAGTATCATGGTATGTGTCACTTTCGATCATTAAAACCTTTAAATATATGCATTTGATTCCTTTTATCTCTAACAACTGCTTGGATCTTACATTTGCCCACTTGACCATGCTTGGGAGAATTGACAGGGTGCCCTAGCAAGCCTGTGCCCATAGGTTTTGGTTTGCCACTAGGGGAATTTCTGAAAAGCCATCGTCCGCTCCCATCATAACACCTCTGTTTCATCTTATCTTCTGCTCATTTATCCCACTCCCCTTGTCCGAGCATTTGGTTGACCTATTTACAGGATGGCACCTTATCTTGTGGGAAGAAAGGGCTAAAGGCCCAGAAGGTAAAAGAAGCTGGTAAAAGACAAAAGCCTAGAAATAAAACCTCAAGATGCTTCGCCCAGGGATCCCCGAGAAGGTAGTAAAAAGCCTTTCAGCAAGAAACAAGAGGTACCCGGAAAATAACAAAACAAGACCTACTCAGAGGATAGGGGGTCTCATCACGAGCCAGCCTATTAGGTCCATGGGTACCTAACAGTATGACAATGCCACCATATGGTTACCACGCTAAGGCAGTGACCTTTGGTTGCATGGACAAGGGAAAGGGGGTCTCATCACGAGCCAACCTTCTCATCTCTGTGAAAGTACTTGTGGGTAACGCTGCCAGCTCTGGTCACCATGCCAAGGCAGTGTCCCCTGGTTAGTTCTTGAACAAAAAAAAAATCAAATAAAAGAATAAAACAATAATAAAAAGAACAAAGGAAAGAATGGGCTTGGAAAAAAATGCATCCATGACAGGTGCAGCTCGCCTTCTACAAAGGAACCCACAGGTAACACTTATGCATCCTTGGCCCTCACTGCACCCACATGTTTGGACATCCCTAGCCACATCACCTCACTTACATGGCTTGGATGAGATCTTTCTGGAAACTTTCATTTTCTTGTGGACACTAGCCCAATAGGA
>ML827936.1:0-14509 GCA_009831015.1 Picea engelmannii
CAATCGAAACAGAGTAAGGAATGCTCTGTTTTTAGTCACCATAAAACATGGTCAAACTTTGACAAGCCTGTTTCGAATTAGATGAAATTAAGCAGTGAATCAAACCATATGAGATACGATATAATCGTAATCAACACAACCATGATAGAACATAATCGTATACAAGATATGATATGCCATAGCATAACTGAAATCGATATCATTGAACACAACATATATGTTACAGCTGTAGCAAATTACATAGATTTCATGTCGTTTCAATCAATAGTAAAGATAGGAAGGCTGTAGATTATGCGTAAGATTCATTCCATTGTAATAAAATATGGAAAGGCTATTACGATATACTCAAGACGAAACATGCGTAACAGTATTGACCAAAAATCACCATCGATTTCAATTGCTGGGTGTAACACAGTCAAAATCGAACAACATTAATAACCATAACTTGGGCAACAATCAAATAAAATCGGGTCTGGGCCAATTATAGAACAATTCATCATCCTGGGCATGATCGTTTTGTTTTACAAATCCATTAGTAACCAAATATCCATTGTTATTCTAATTCAAAAGATAAGAGGATCGATTTAATCAACGGGCCACAGTGAATTGACTGGCTGGGCTTCACATGACTGTTACGATTTGTATCAATTCACATTTTGGTAAATATAAAAAAAAAACCCTTTTTTAAACATGATCCAAATCGTATCCGGGTTGATCAAAGTCATATGTAAATAAAATTGTAACAGACAACCATCGTTTATGTGCATCATAACCAATTCGAATTAAAACATAGATCGTGTTTCTAAATTTGAAATGATAAACAACTTGCCTATAATAGATGCAACAGAGCATTCAATCGCAACTAATTTAAAACAATCAAATCCAGAATATGATTACTAGAATCAAAACCAAATCCACCTAAAACTTAAATGATAACAAAATTCGATTTACCAAAACAAATCATATACAACAATGCATGTTTATGTGACAGAGCAGGTCAATGATGTACACAGAGTTTATAAATGCTCCATATAAATGGGTGAAAGTTATACCAGCGCGGTTGCTGAGGCTATGTCAATTTCAAATTGACAATTGCTGTAGCCGACTCGACATTCTTGAACAGAATTGAACCAGTAGTTCGTTGCTTCTTGTCAGTGGGTTGCCCTTTGACATTCTGACAGGTGAGTTTTTCCACTTGGTCTTCCAAAGCATGGATTCTGGATTGCAACATCGGCACGTCTAGGTAGTATCTCTCCAACCATAAACTACACTGATCGCATGGTGGAACAGCTGGTTGAGCAGAAGAGGGTTTCGATGAGTCACTGAGGGTTCCACGAGGTAGTTCAATGCCAGGAAAATTAGGATCATCCTGCAGACAAGGTGGTAATATCTTGACAAAGTCACAAGGAGGTTTGTCACACAAGCCTTCTAAGTAAGGATACTCGTTTGCAAGAAAACGCTCAATCTCTGAATCAGAATCTTCACTGGCCATGATAGGCTCAGGGTTGGCAGGAGTTCTAGGTTTATTTCTCGCCATGCGAGAGATTAACCTAGCGTTTTTCTTTCCTTTAGAATTAGCACCAGTTTTAGTTTTAAGCTCTTTGGATGTGGGTTTAGCAATTTCGACCTGTTTGGTCACAGACATGGGCAAGTTCGTCGGTGGGTCGGGTAGAGGTTTGGGTAGCAAAACGTTGTAAGGCACAGGGGGGATAGGTTTTCTTTCGCTCACCATCGGTTTATCAACCTGTGGTGGGTTTGAGTCTTCAAAGCCATTACGACTGAGAAAATCACCCCAACAGTCATGACGTAACCCCAACTCATAAACTATAATCATTTTAATCAACCCCAAATGGAAGAGACTGGTATTGGCCTGGTTGCGTTTATACCTTTTAGCCATCTTAAGCAGACTTCTATGCAGATAGTGAGGCATATTGAGGTCGTAGCCTATAAAAACCATCAATAGACGAAGGTGAAACAAGAAAACAAATCTGTACCTGCCCTCGCAAGTAATGAATTGCTTGATTATCATTAGCAGATCATGCCAGCGTTGTTTCAACATTTTTGTAGGAAAACATTTGTCGCAGGAGTTCACCATTCAGGATTGGAAGAGAAATGTCCACGGGACATCTTCCACCTTGCAACTCTTCGACCACTTCTGTCTCGTAGCAGGCAGACTGGTTGCCGAGCTAAGAAATTTGCTCATTAATTTCAAGTTGCACATCCCCAATTTTGGCTCGGAAGCCATCGAATGATAACGCAAATTGCCGACCATGATAGGGTTATAACCATCGAACTTTCTTATAAACGGGAGCCATCCAAATTCTTCCAGGTCGCTATAAGCGCCATCGAACATCAGTAGTGCCTGGTCACCATTCTGCTCAGCCCTTACGACCGGAGCCATGGCTTGTGTGCATGGTATGGTTTGGTTTGAACAATACAAAATGCAGGAGAAAAAAATGATATGGCTTAACAGCTGCAAACGCCCAAGGGGAATAAATCAATGTAATGCGTGCGAAGGTGGTGGGATTATCACCGCCATGCAGTGTATTAATGGCTGAGTACATTGTTGTTCCATCAGTAATCATAACGTTTAAAACATATTAATCGGCCAACCCAAATCGGTGAATAACCATATCAACGTGCCATTAATCAAATGTAAAACCAAAACCATATGTTATATTCATGCGCCAAGTGTATAGTTCAATCCAACATGAAATCCAAAAGTTTTACCAACGCGCCAGGTGTAAAATATTGTCACTCAAATATGAAATCAAATTGATATGTGACCCATAATAATCAAAGTTTATAAACATTGCAACCAATGACTTTATGAAATCGATAAGTTCAGAAGTTATGATAGTAAGGATCACATTATATAAAACAAGATCAACCATGACCCTTATCAAATCAAGTATAACCCATAACTTAACATGTTCAATGCCTTACCACAGAAATCGAATTGCGCAATCAAAGCAAATGGACATAGTTTGAAAGTCATTCCAGCCATTTAATAGCAGACCAAAGGTAAGTACCAATCAGGATATCAAATAAGCAGATCATGATAGTCCAAATAACGATGGAGGAGTTTTCACGCTTTCAATCGGGAAAACTAAATTGAAATCAATTTGCAAATGTCGCTTGAAAATGAAAATATCGTTTGTTTGCAAAATGCGACAAAAATTTGAAGTTCAAGAGACATAGGTGTAGGTAGCTTTTTAGGACAATTGAAAAAAATTGAATTGGCTACCAACAGTTAGTGAATAAGTCTGACCAGACTATCTAATCCTGGTCAGATAGCCCTTAGGTAGATTAGTGAATAAATCTGACCAGACTGTCTAATCCTGGTCAGATAGCCCTTAGATAGAGTAATTTATTAACCCAACAGTTTAATCTGGGTTAATTGTCTTAGGATAATAGGTTAGCATGTAGGTTAGTTGCTTCATTTGCTTCACTACCCATGAAACCAGATTGATGATATGCTACACCATGTCTCCATTGCCTAATAATAACTTAGATGATGTCCCCTTGGTTGTGTCTATGTGAAAAGATTGGAAAAACCCATAAAAGGCACTTACCCTAAGTTTTCCCGACACATCCTTTTTCCGCCCATGATTTATATTTCCTACACTTATCAGCGGTCCAGATCGTGGCACTCAGATCTACGGCGCACAGAGCATTCCGGACCCCCCCTAGTGTTAATCACGCAGATCTGGACGGTCCAAGAACAAGTGCGTTGATCCATGACCCAAATTGGATTTCGGACCCCCCCGTCCATTCTGCCTTTAATGGAAGGGGGGGGTCCGGAATGAGTAATAAATTACGCACTAAGATCTATGACCATGAAACTGGCACGTAGATCAATGGTTTACAATGGATTTCGGACCCCCCTTGGTGTTCTTCTTTTAACCAAAAGGGGGGGGTCCAGAATGGATATTCCCTAAGGCGGGCCCCTTGTCATAGGTGGCACGAATCTGTTGGTCCTAAAGTCTTTTCACCATATGTCATCTGACAGCCTCCATCACTCAGGGACGTCATCCTCCACTGATGCCACTTGCTCCGCTTGTTCTGAGTTGTGTCCCATCCCATAACTATTGTCAGTCCCTGCTGTCAGTCCATCCCCCCTTTCACTCATGAACAACCCTTTATTGTGACTTTTATCACCAATCCCTGGCCACCATGTCACCCGTCCGTATGTTTTAGCCACCGTCACCTGCCACATCACCCCCAAGTGGCCCATTATCCATTTATTACAGGATAACATACCCGTTATTCTACTGACCTGTCTCCCACGTCCAACCGACCCCAGTTTTGAATAAAACTACCGTTTTTCCCCTTTCATTCATTATTCGTCCATCGCGCCAGAAAACTTACCTCTTATTCCTCCATTGCTTCCCCGTCACCTTCATCCACAGTCAGTCGACCCCACTAACATATTGTTTATTGTAGGTACTGTTGCAGAGATGGTGCCAAAGCCAAGGCTAGTGGAAGGAGAAGAGAATCCTTTTCTTCCTCCTCCTGTTGACCTGGACAAAATTTCGTTGGTGGATAAAGACAGGTTGATCATAGATACCATTTGCGACTTTGATTTTTCAGACCTCCAGTCATGGCTCCAAGAAGTATTCCTGGACCAGAGCGATGATATTGGACTCTGGGAGTCCAATTTGCCCCTGTACCTTTTTCCCCAGATATACCACTTTCCCGAATTCACCCTCAAATGCCAAGCTCATTATATTCCCAACCAGAGGGCCATCATTTCATCATCTGGAGACGTCCTCTTCTTCATCACTCCCAAAGACATTGACCAAATGATGCAAATCCCTCATTCTGAGTCTTCTTCCCCCTTCAACCTAGAAATCCTTACAGAGCTGTATTAAAAGATGACTTTTCCCCAGAGAGCTCAAATATTCGAGATTTTCCTTCCCACCTCCGCTCCACTCCCTTCCACAAATCTCCCTTACCCTTTGTCCATGTTCTCCACCAAGGGAAATCATATTATTTCCTCCCTCTGTTCTCTGTTAGGGTACTATTCCGACCAGTGGGTAGATGAGCCCATCCTGGGTTTTCTATCCATTTTCTCCAATGATGAAAAACCTACAACACAGTTTGATTTCAGTACCTTCTTGGCCGACAATATTCACGAGCAGTTCGTGAACTTTGGCACAGAGGGCATGTTTAGATATTTGTCCATATTGGCCTATATGTTTGTTTTTTATCAAACCGATAAATTCAGTTTTTCTATGCAGAAAATGGATGCAGATGGAAGGCCACGACCATTCACAACGTGGACATCTTTGTTGAAGTGTAACTCTGTTGAATACGACTTCAAATCATTCATTGATCAGTTTTACCACCCGGTGGTAAGCATGTTGAGTGGCAGGCTTGAGCCACGAATAAATGATGAAGTCCAGAGAATTCTGCATCTCTCGGACAACGCAAAGATAGGAGACTGGTACTTGTATCAGAATCACACCGAGATCAGAGTTTTCGGGTGTGAATTGCCACCTTACAAACTACCTCAATATGTGCCGGTAAGAATCTTTGCATTAGAATATATTAGGCAGGTAATGAATTCAGATGACATTCATTTTGTTTCCCTGAAGAAGAAGAAGCAATTGAGAATCAAGGGGCAGATTGGTTCTTTCATCTGCAATAGTCGAGGCACCGGGGAAGAAGCGGAAAGAATGTTGAAGGAGATGAAATTCTTTACGAGTTTCACATGGCACTATGATCCATACGGGATCATTTCAGAAATGCAGGTGAAAAATAAAAACATCCCGTATGCTCATGAGTCCAAGCCAGAGATCGAAAAATTTGCAAATCAGACAGTGTGGGTGCCTGACACTTTGGTTGAGGTGGAACAACAGGTTGAAGTGGAGTAGCAGGTTCCACCAACAACTGTGCAACAAACTACCATGCCATAGGTCCCTAAGGAGAAGAGGCCTCGACATGAGTCATCTCCGCCTGTAAAAGAGGTATCATCAGAAGAGTTCCAAATGCACACTAAGAGGCCAAAGACAGTTTCAACATCTGGTACGACAGTAGAAAAAGGGGCCCCACCTACCACAGTAACTACCATAGTAATCAAGCCAATCATTCCACCATTTGGTTCGATCCTTTATCAGGGAATCACCCCAACAGTACCGAAGAAATCCACAGACTCTCCCCTGAACGATCAGCCAGGAAAGACTGGGCCTAAATTGGGCATCTTTGAGAAATATGAGATGATCAAGAAGAAGAATCAAATGCTTACTAGAAGCACTTATGCCCAGTTTCGGAAACAAACGTCGACTGCACAGCATAGACTGTTGTCTACATTCGACACAGAGAAGGGTAGGATGCACATGGCCTACCTCCAAGTGCAGGTACCAGATCCCAAGGTGATCTTAGACTACAAGAGGGCCACCTTCGAATTCCAGGCAAAGGACATACACCCAGCAGATCAGATGGATCTGCACAAACAAACAAGGGAGATGGTTTTCCACACATTGGCACATGCTTCAGCTTCTGCAGCTAAATTTCAGGTATCATTGAACAATGCGCAGACACAACTCAAGCTGGAAAAGATTTCATCATTCGCAAAAGACAACAGAATTAAAACCTTGGAGGAGTTGGTCCTCAAGATTGGCTATGAACCCTCGAATGTCAAAGTTGCAGAAGAAATGATCAAGAAGAAGAATGCAGACATCACCTCGCTGAGGAAACAACTGAAACTCCCACCTATAGAAGACTCACAGGCGAAAGAGATAGCAGAGAAATAAGGCGAGAAGGACGAAATGCTTAAACTGCTCATGGAGCAGAATGCCCAGCTCAAAGAGATGGAAGCAGATATGGAGAAACTACTAAAGGAGAAAGAACAACTGAAGTCTATGGAGGCCATTCCATTGACTGCTATCCCAATCTCAGGGATAGACACAACAACATTAACAACAATTCCATCCACAACACCAGTGACACCACAGGAAGGTACAACCGATCTCACCAAATCAATGGAGAAGATGAACCTGCAAGAGACAGAAATCAGCAGGCTTAAGAAAGAAGTTGAGAACCTCCATGAACTCAAAACTTCTTTCCAGATCAGTCTTTCCAAAGAAAAATAGGTAACTGAGCATCTAAAGAAGGAACTACAGCAGCTCCAAAAACAAAACATGGCAGGGAAGATTTTGGCTGAGGTCAAAGAGAATGTATGGACAGATATCACAAAGTCCATGAATGAAATCTGGCCCATGATCCAAATCATGTTTGAACATAATGAGTTGGTCCAGAGGAGTAAACAGGCCATTGAGAAGATCGGAGTGGAATTGGGAGATAGACCAACTCAGACAAATGATATAATCAGATTCCTCAATTCCAAGACCAGAGAAGAGCTGGAAGAGTTGAAGATAGAGGACAAAACATAAACCATCCTGGAGGTCAAAAGAGTTTTGACCAAGAGGGGATTGATGCTTCAGCTAGAAGAAAAAGTTCAGACCATGGACTTGGGGGTACAAAATTTTTTCAGTAAAATTGATGCTCTCCAAAAGAAAGGCCTACCTGGTCTGAAGGTCATTAATGACAAACTAATGACACTACAGGATTACAAGAAGAAATTAGCTGAGGTGTCTTAGGACGGTTCAAGGTTTGTTGGCATAAAAGGGAGCATCACTGGCAAAGCATTCCTTGACGCCCTTCAATTTGACATCAACATCCAACATGAGATCCGATTCATCTTCCTCACTAAGCCCACATTCACCAAATATACATAAATGGACGAAGTGTATCAGAGACTTATCAAAGTCACGGTGCCTAGTCACATCAGATGGGAGGAACTTTGCGATCTTCTTGATTAGCACATGAGCTGTCCAGATCCAGTCACCCGTCCAGTCAGAAGAGGTTGTGCAGAAACCTCGCCAACGGCCTACCCCAGAATTTCCGCATGCAGTTGCACCAAGTCACCAAGCAGTTTTGATCAGTTAAATTAGTTAGACTAAAAATAGAATGAGCACGTCCTGATCATTTATGACAGGAACGTTTGTATTTTGAATTATAAATACTTCACTTTTCGAAGTATTGGGGGTCGTTGATCTTTACACCCTGACGCTATCAGACTGTAACTATTTTTGAAGAGATTTGCCATTAATAAAGAGGAAGCACTTTTACAGGATTCTTGCGTGTATTCACTGGTGACGTTTTTCTCTAAGTTGAATGTTTTTCTTGCTTAGTGATCATATTGTTTTCTGAAACTAATCTTTAAAAGTAACGTATTTTGCAGGATTTATCTTAGATACCATGTTTCCGAGTTTAAAGGTTTTAATGTTTATCTTCTAAGGTTTTCAATTAAGGAATTCTTAACAGCTTCTTAGTTGAATGATCTTTCTCATCTTTTCTTCAGTCCATCATTTAAATTATTAAAGATCCAGTGAGTATATTATCTCGCCCTCTTGAAATATTTCTTTTGCCTTTATGGTCTGTATCTCATGTTTATTTTAACACAGACCCCATAGCCCAATGGAGGTGTATACTGTCTCAACCAATTCAAAAACACTTTTACAACAAAACCTACCTGTTTCTTTACCTAGCCTAACATATGAAATTAAAAACAAAGCTAAATCATATAGAGAGATCCCTCTCTGAAGCTGGAAGGGCTAGATTCCCAGCTTTAAAAGTTGTTGGATAAAGTTACCTTTGTAGATTTCTTCTGTTTCAACCTCTAGGAAATTTACCAAGTGCTAACATAATGGCAACTCCACTGGGGAGAACTAATAATTGATAATTTCACGTTTTCTTTCCCCTAAAAGAACATTCGTTCTGAGAAGAAAGTAATGTTAGAGGTTGATCAAACTTTGCACATATTATTTTCATACTCACAAAATTAAAAAAAAAAGATATATAAAAAACCATAAATAGTTCTGGCTTCCAAGAAAGTTCACACTCGATCTCATCCTGACCCAGAACCCGCAATAGTGATAGATAACCCCAAACATTTACTCAGGCGAAAGGCCTCGGCTGTCGGGTCAGGGAGTTATACTTCCCTGCATAAGTCACCTTCTTCTTTAGGAGAACCCGTTACCTCTCAAAACCTCGATCTTGATACCTTTCCACCTCGAAGCCTGGTTAGAACATGGTCTGAAACTTTTGTGTCTAGACTCATCTTTGACCCAACCGTGTTGCAACCCCGAACCCCTGAAGTCTTGTCTCCCATGACTAAACTACAAATCACTACCTCAGTACCGTTCAGTCCCTCCTCGCCCTCGTCTTCAGTCGCTACCTCGTCGACCATCCAGATTGTCGTTCCACCTCCTCCACCCATCATGGCAGCTCGATATGCTCCGTTGGTGTTGGTTGCACCGCAACATGCCATGCCCCAAGACTACCAAACTAGACTTCCACAGTTCGATGCAACCGGACCTTTAAACGCCCAAAAACATGTGGACAAAATGAATGATTACTTTGACTTGCAAGAAGTTGATGAGGCAGACATGCAAATGTGATTGTTTGCCCAAATTCTGACAGGCGACGTCAAGAAATGGTTCAAAGCTCTACTTGCCGCCTCAGTCTCGGACCTTGTTGTGTTCCAAAGAAGTTTTCTTGACAGATGGGAGGTAAAGAAAAACCCTCTCCAAATACTGTCAGAATACGAGAATATAAGAGAAATCAAGGTGAAACAGTCCAAGATTATTGCACCCGTTTCAATAACCTGTACAATGCAATCCCCACTGAAATTAAACCCCCACAGGGTCTGGCATTGATTAAATTTCCTGATGGATTTGATGCTGACATGTCTTACCAATTAAGAGAATGAAATGCTACTACCTTAGAGGACATGCAGAAGAGTGCTATTAGTGTGGAGGCCAATCTATTGGCGAAAAGGGCCCGTCAGAGGTCAGAAAGGAGAGTCACGATCAAAGAAGAACCTTCCACATCGACCACTGATTCCAAGCTGGATTCTTTAGCCAAAACAATAGAATTATTGCTGGAAAGAATGAATTTATCCGACAGAAACCCTCCAAGGGACAATGCACCTACTCCTCAGATTTGGAACCCCAATTTCAGGATAAACTCTCCTCAGATCAGACGGAGAGATCCTAGGGATCAAAGAGAGCAGAGGGGCACAGATCAACCAATCAGACCTCCTCTACAGGAAAACTATGCTAATGAAGGGGGAGAAGTGATTGAAGAATTGGAAGACACTCACATCAACCTTATGGGCATTCACGACAACGAGGCCATTTTCCTTACTCAAGAAGAACATAAACTTTTTCTGCTAAATCAAACAAAGGTAAGTGAGGAAGTCGAAGATGCAGAACAACAGGCTTTTGAGAATGCCATTCTGGAGGTACACAGGCAGTATAATCTGCATAGCAGAAAGACAGAAGGGAGTTCAAAGATAGAAGGGAGTTCAAAGACAGAAGGAACTTCCTCCAAGAAGATGACCGAAACGCAGAAGACAGTCGAATCCAAGAAAACCCCTGAACCTTCTACTGAGAAGACTCCTGAGAAGATTCCTGAGAAGAGTAAAGTTGACCCTCCTTTGAAGAAAAACATTACCATTCTGAAAATACCATCACATCCTGATGCCTCACACGTTAATCTGCCTAGTACTTCCAAGCTTAAGAACATGGCAGACAAATCAGAACTGATGAGCCAAGGCAGAACTCTTACACCCTTTAGCCTTGAAGGGGAGTTGGAAAAAATAAAAATTCCCATCCCACTTACAGAGTTGATGAACAGAGACGGTTATCGTTTACAGGTAATTAAATCACTGGCCATTGAACCTGACATAGGCATGAAGGCCTTAACCATTGGATCAGTAAATCATTCTGACACTATGAACCTTACTGATGATCATCCCGAACTTCTTTTCGATCCTGAAGTAGATGGCCGAGATGACACCGGTGATGTTGCTCCTTTTTACATCAGTTTAAACATACACGAATTGATATTGCATAACGTTATGCTAGATTCAAGTGCCTCCCACAATCTGATGCCTAAAGCGGTAATGGAAAAATTGGGACTGGAGGTCACCAGGCCATACAAATATTTACACTCATTCGACTCCAGCAAAGTCAAATGTATTGGTTTGATCAAGGACCTATGCATCACCTTGGTTCAGATCCCTTCGAAAAGCATGGTAATGGACGTGGTGGTTGCAGACATCCCAACTAAGTATGGAATGTTGCTATCCCGGTTGTGGGGAGCTAAGTTGAAGGGAACTCTGCAGCTGAATATGTTTTAAGCCACTATCCTAGTGTTTGGACAACAGAGGAGGTTATACAGAGAGACACTGATGAAGTACATGGTTAGTAGTCAAGAAAAACCGCACAATTACCCCCTTTACTCTGCACATTCCGATTTAGATTCGTTCATCTTGTACAATGATGGTGATACGGAAGAGCAAGATACTCAGCTGATAGAAGATATACCTAGTCAAGATGAAGGTCCAGAAAGCGGTGAGGTAGCAAAGATGAAAAATGTAATCACTGAAGAATTCCCCGTCGATTTCTGGAGCATGTAATTTGATGGAGCAGTGAGTAAAGAAGGAGCAGGAGCAGGAGTTTGGATGCATAATCACATGAAAAGGTATTCAGAAAATCATTCTTACAAACTAAATTTCCAGTGCACTAACAATGTTGTCGAGTATGAAGCTTTAATGCTCAGTCTGAAGCTGTTGAAAAAAGTTGGTGCTAAGCAAATAATGGTAAGGGGTGACTCTGAATTAATAATCAAGCAGATTAAAGGTGATTATGTTGTGAAACACCTGCGCCTTAGAGCCTACAGGAATGTTGTTCTTGATGCTTTGAAGTGTTTTAAAGAGGTTGACTTGCAGGTAATGCCGAGAGGACAGAATATTCTGGCTGACGGATTGGCTACGTCAGTAGCTTCCTGTAAGATTCCTTTCCGCCAAACTCACCCATATACTGTGGAGGTGAAATGAAGACCGACAGTTCCAGACAATATCAGGTATTGGCAAGTGTTTGGAAATGATGATCAGATAGAGGATTTTCTGCAATGCAAGAACAATTTTGAATGTACAAATATAGATTTAGAAAATGAAAACGAGAATGTAAATAATTCTGATTTTGAAATAAATAGTGTGAATACTATAGATTCAGGAGTAGATACAGTTGATTCAGGGGAGTTAGGGGATGATGAAATGGATGCCGATGTTTTACAGTTGAAAAGCAATGTTTTACCTAGAGGTCTTGTTCCTTTAGAAGATCTGTTTGACAGTAACGATGAAGCTAAGAAACCAAAAATAGAAGCTCATGGACAAGAGGTAGAGGACTGTAACATAGGGACTGAAGAGAAGCCTAGGATGGTCAAACTTTCCAAATCTTTACCCCCAAAACAAAATCTCAAATACATTGAGCTATTCAAAGAATATTCAATTTTTTTTCCTGGGGCTATGAAGATTTGAAAGCCTATGATACCAGCATCATACAACACAGGATTCCCATAAAGGAAGACCAAAAACCATTTAGGCAGAAACTTAGGAGGATAAATCCCAAGTTGCTCCCTTTGATAGAAAAAGAAATCAAGAAAATGTATGATGCCAAGATCATAGTCCCTCTATGCTTCTCTAAGTGGGTTTCTAATTTAGTCCCTACACGTAAGAAAACCGGGGAAATCAGACTTTGCATAGATTTCCGAAATCTGAACAAAGTATCCCTGAAAGATAATTACCCACTACCGAAGATGGACCACCTCCTGCAAAGGGTGGTCGGGTCCAGTAGGATATCTCTGTTAGATGGTTTCTTAGGATACAACCAGGTCCTATTTCACCCGGACGATCAAGATAAAACCGCTTTTACCACCCCATGGGGCACTTTCATGTATGTGAAGATGCCTTTCAGTCTGATGAATGTAGGAGCCACGTTTCAGAGGGCAATGGATATCGCCTTCGTGGAAGAATCTGGTAAGTTTATTGTCGTTTATTTAGATGATGTGATTGTTTTTTCCAAATCTGATGATGAACACCTGCGGCACCTTAGACGAGTTTTCGAGAAATGTAGGAGGTGTGGGATTTCGTTAAATCCTAAGAAGTGTCTTTTTGGGTTAGAAGAAGGCAAACTGCTGGGACACATCATTTCTAAAGATGGAATCAAAATAGACCCCAGCAGAATCGAGGCCATACTAAAGTTATAACACCCAAGAAACCTAAAAGAACTATAGTCTTTTATAGGGAAGATTAACTTTCTGCGAAGATTCATTCCAAATCTGGCCGAACTCCTCTGAAACATTACAAACATGCTTAAAAAGGACGTAAAAATAAAATGGGACTCTGATTCTAGACAATCCTTCGAACAAGTCAAACGAGCACTCACAGAAGCCCCAGTTTTGATCAGTCCCAATTTCACTAAAGATTTCTATCTTTTTTCTTTCGCCTATGAACATACTATAGCAGTGGTATTACTGCAGAAGAACAGTGAAGGGTATGAACAACCCATAGCTTTCTTCAGCAAGGCATTAAGAGATGTTGCCTTGAACTACAATATCATGGAGAAGCAAGCTTTTGCTTTGGTAAAAGCCATTAAGGACTTCAGGGTCTACATTCTCCATTCCCACATCATAGCTTATGTTCCGAACGCGGTAGTAAAGGATATCTTGACACAGGATAACCCTGATGGAAGAAGGGGGAAATGGATTGCTGTCATTTTAGAATACGATATCGAGATTAAGCCCACCAAACTAATCAAAGGCCAAGGCCTTACTAAATTAATGGTTGAATCTAACTTCCAAGCTCTTGACATTAATTTTCTAGATGTTGCAGATGAACAGGGTGAGATGGCGACTCCAAACGTTAGAGAGGTATTTCTCAACTCTCCATGGTATGCAGACCTTATATTCGTTTTACAAAATTTACAAGCTCCCCCTGGTTTAACTAAGACTAAAGATAGATTTTTAAAGTTGAAAGCTTTGAAATTCTGTATTCTAGAAGGAAATTTATATTGGAAAGACCCTGCAGGCATTCTGTTAAATTATTTACTGAAGGATGAAGCTGATAAAGTGTTGCAAGAGTTTCATGCAGGAGAATGTGGTGGCCATTTAAACTGGAAGGTCACAACCAACAAAATACTCAGAGATGGTGTTATCACTGAAATTTCATCCGCACATGGCGACAAGAACTCAGCATCGTCAAACAGTAATGAAGTCATTCATGGCACTGAATTAATTTCACAGCATTGCAAAATGGTCAAAAACTATACAGAGTAACCAAAAATTGAAGAGCGCTTTGCAAAATTGGGGTGCACGCGCACATGCGCGGAACAGGAACGTACCATGCACGCATACGCACACGATGCGCGGCTGTTGGCGCAAAAACCCGCGCACCTGCTAAAATGGCACATTTATTGAATTGGTCAGCCTCCCAACCACTTAAGGATCAGCTTCCAAGCTGATTTGACTCCCAAATCTGAGCTGAATCCGCATGGTAGGCTGGTCAAAGACCTAATGAAGCCCTAAAGAGCCTCTATTCACACCACAAAGGAGTTACATAATCACCCAATGCTATGCTATAAAAATCCATGAAGAA
>ML827936.1:26642-44533 GCA_009831015.1 Picea engelmannii
CATCAATAGATCAGCCTAAAAACATTGGTGATATTGGTCTTTTTGTGTTTTTTATTTCTTTATCCATATGCTCATAGTTTTAGTTTATTTTAGTTTAATTCTTGCTTATAGTTTTGTTTTGTTTTCTCTAACTCTTTCCTCTATAGCTGTCATGCTCAGCAAGACCCAACTGAGCATGTAAGCACCTCTTATTTTCTCACAACGTGACGCAAAGGGTGCAAACAACTGGATTTTACTGGCCCACCTTGTTCGCAGATGTGCATCAGAAGGTAACAGCATGTCACCAGTGTCAACTGTTCGAAGACAAAAGGAAACTCCTTCCTTTACCTCTGAAACCTATATCAGTTGAGGCACCTTTCCAGCAATGGGGGCTCGATTTCATTGGAGAAATTCACCCACCTTCTTCAAGCCAACACAGGTGGACTCTCACAGCCACCGATTATTTCACCAAGTGGATCGAGGCAGTACCAAGAAGGCAAGCCACTGACTTTGTTATTATCAAATTTCTTGAAAATAATATTTTGTCTCGTTTTGGTTGTCCTAGAAAGATCATTACTGACAATGCAGCTGCCTTTCGGTCGAAGAAACTCATAGATTTCTGCAACCGGTACCACATTGTCTTGGGGCATTCCATAGCCTACTACCCTCAAGGGAATGGGTTGGCGGAATCTTCAAACAAAACTTTGGTAAATATCATCAAGAAAACATTGCAGGAAAACAAAAAATCATGGCATGATAAGTTGGTGTTTTCTCTATGGGCTGGCCGACTGACCACCAAAAGGTCAATTGGTATGTCACCATATCAGTTGGTCTATGGTACAGAGGTTGTTTTCCCCACTTCTTTAGGAGTCCCTGTCATGAAGTTGCTACAAGACGTGCAAGCTGAGCCAAATGACTCACAGAGAAGAATCAACCAGATGATTCATTTGCAACAGACTAGAGAAGAAGTTTTCAACAAAACACAGGTCATCCAAGAAAACATCAAGAAGATCTTTGACAAACGAACCAAGGAGGACGATTTTGAGCTGGGAGATCTGGTGTTGAGGTGGGATGCCAGGATTGAGGACAATGGAAAGCATGGGAAATTTGACCATCTGTGGACAGGGCCATACATGATCCAAGCTTTCAGAGGAAACAATGCTTTCTTGCTAAACAACGCCAATGGGTCAGATCTACCAGGAGCACCTGTGAATGGCAGAATGTTGAAACATTATGTCCCACCTCAGTAAAAAATTGAAGAAGTCACTCTCCATTGTACATACCAGTTTAATTTTCATTTTTCACCTGCATTTTCTGAGTGAAGAACATTAGTCAGGCGGTTGAAGCCCGAAGAGAAGGCCCTAAGCTGCTGACCATTGTTTTTCCAAGTTTTGAGAATAAGACCAATGAAGGATACTAGGAAGATATGTTCAGAATGACAGGAACCAGGATTCTTGGCACTTAACAGGGTAAGTACCATCCCCAGGTGGAGCCACTGTTATCACCCCATAAATTATGGGAATCAATTGATGACTTGGATATTATCTGTATCTAGTGTTTTTATTGACAAATGATTTTTCATTCTGCAAATAATTTGAGGAAAAGAAAAGAAAAGAAAAGGAAAAGAAAAGAAAAGAAAAAGAAAAAGAAAAGAAAAAGAAAAATAGTAAAAGAAAAGAGGGCATAAAAGAATTGAAAAGAAAAATACCCATGCAATAATAGTAACTTGGCCATACCTTTCAAGCATGGCCAAGTTCTTTTAAATTTTAATGTTGATAGGTTAGTGAATAAGTCTGACCAGACTATCTAATCCTGGTCAGATAGCCCTTAGGTGGATTAGTGAATAAATTTGACCAGACTGTCTAATCCTCGTCAGATAGCCCTTATATAGAGTAATTTATTAACCCAACAGTTTAATATGGGTTAATTGTCCTAAGAAAATAGGTTAGCATGTAGGTTAGTTGCTTCATTTGCTTCACTACCCATGAAACCAGATTGATGATATGCTACACCATGCCTCCATTTCCTAACAATAACTTAGATGATGTCCCCTTGGTGGTGTCTATGTGAAAAGATTGGAAAAACCCATAAAAGCCACTTACCCTAAGTTTTCCCGACACATCCTTTTTCCACCCATGATTTATATTTCCTACACTTATCAGCGGTCCAGATCGTGGCGCTCAGATCTACGATGCACAAAGCATTCTGGACCCCCCCTAGTGTTCTGCTTTTAACCAAGGGGGGGGGGGTCTGGAATCGGTAATAATAATCGCGCAGATCTGGACGGTCCAAGAACAAGCGTGTTGATCCACGACCCAAATTGGATTCCGTACCCCCCCCGTCCATTTTGCCTTTAATGGAAGGGGGGGGGGATCCAGAATGAGTAATAAATGACGTGCTAAGATCTGCGGCCAGGAAACTGGCGCGCAGATCAATGGTTTACAATGGATTTCGGACCCCCCTTAGTGTTCTGCTTTTAACCAAAAGGGGGGGGTCCGGAATGGATATTCCCTCCGGTGGGCCCCTTTTCATAGGTGGCATGAATCTGTTGGTCCTGAAGTCTTTTCACCATATGTCATCTGACAGTATCCATCACTCAGGGACGTCATCCTCCACTGATGCCACTTGCTCCACTTGTTCCCGAGTTGTGTCCCATCCCATAACTGTTGTCAGTACCTACTGTCAGTCCATCGCCCCTTTCACTCATGAACAACCCCTTATTGTGACTTTTATCACCAATCCCTGGCCGCCACGTCACCCGTCCATATGTTTTAGCCACCGTCACCTACCACATCACCCCCAAGTGGCCCGTTGTCCATTTATTACAGGATAACATACCCGTTATTCTGCTGACCTGTCTCCCACGTCCAACCAACCCCAGTTTTGAATAAAACTATCGTTTTTCCCCTTTCATTCATTATTTGTCCATCGCGCCAGAAAACTTACCTCTTATTCCTCCATTGCTTCCCCGTCGCCTTCATCCACAGTCAGTCGACCCCACTAACATATTGTTTATTGCAGATACTGTTGCAGAGATGGCGCCAAAGCAAAGGCTAGCGGAAGGACAAGAGAATCCTTTTCTTCCTCCTCCTATTGACCTGGACAAAATTCCGTTGGTGGATAAAGACAGGTTGATCGCAGATACCATTTGCGACTTCAATTTTTCATACCTCCAGTCATGGCTACGGGAAGTATTCCTGGACTAGAGCGATGAGATTCGACTCTGGGAGTCCAATTTTCCCCTGTACCTTTTTCCCCAGATACACCACTTTCCCGAATTCGCCCTCAAATGCCAAGCTCATTATATTCCTGACTAGAGGGCCATCGTTTCATCATCTGGAGATGTCCTCTTCTTCATCACTCCCGAAGACATTGACCAAATGATGCAAATCCCCCGTGTTGAGTCTTCTTCCCTGTTCAACCTAGAAATCCTTACAGAGTTGTATCAAAAGATGACTTTTCCCCAGAGAGCTCAAATATTCGAGCTTTTCCTTCCCACCTCTGCTCCACTCCCTTCCACAAATATCCCTTACCCTTCGTCCATGTTCTCCACCAAGGGAAATCAGATTATTTCCTCCCTCTGTGCTATGTTCGGGTACTATTCCGACCAGTGGGTAGATGAGCCCATCCTGGGTTTTCTATCCATTTTCTCCAATGATGAAAAACCTACAACACAGTTTGATTTCAGTACCTTCTTGGCCGATAATATTCACGAGCAGTTCGTGAAATTTGGCACGGAGGGAATGTTTAGATATTCGTCCATATTGGCCTATATGTTTGTTTTTTATCAAGCCGATAAATTCAGTTTTTCTATGCAGAAAATGGACACAGATGGAAGGCCACAGCCAGTCACAGCGTGGACATGTTTGTTGAAGCATAACTCTGTTGAATATGACTTCAAAGCATTCATTGATCAGTTTTACCACCTGGTGGTAAGCATGTTGAGTGGCAGGCTTGAGCCACGAATAAAGGATGAACTCCAGAGAATTCTACATCTCTCGGACAACACAAAGACAGGAGACTGGTACTTGTATCAGAATCACACCGAGATCAGAGTTTTCGGGTGCGAATTGGCACCTTACAAACTACCTCAATATGTGCCGGTAATAATCTTTGCGTTATAATATATAAGGCAGATAATTAATTCAGATGACATTCATTTTGTTTCCCTGAAGAAGAAGCAGCAATTGAGAATCAAGGGGCAGATTAGTTCTTTCATCTGCAATAGTCCAGGCGCCAGGGAAGAAGCAGACAGAATGTTGAAGGAGATGAAATTCTTTACGAGTTTCACATGGCACTATGTTCCATACAGGATCATTTCAGAAATGAGGGTGAAAAATAAAAACATCCCGTATGCTCATGAGTCCAAGCCAGAGATCGAAAAATTTGCAAATCAAACAGTGTGGGTGCCTGACACTTTGGTTGAGGTGGAACAACAGGTTGAAGTGGAGCAGCAGGTTCCACCAACAACTGTGCAAAAAAATACCACGCCACAGGTCCCTAAGGAGAAGAGACCTCGACAGGAGTCATCTCCTCCTGTAACGGAGGTATCATCAGAAGAGTTCCAAATGCACACCAAGATGCCAAAGACAGTTTCAATGTCTGGTACGACAGTAGAACAAGGGGCCCTGCCTACCACAGTAAATACCACAGTAATCAAGCCGGTCATTCCACTGTTTGGTTCGAGCCTTTATCACGGCATCACCCCAACAGTACCGAAGAAATCCACAGACTCTCCCCTGAACGATCAGCCAGGCAAGACTAGGCCTAAATTGGGCATCTTCGAGAAATATGAAATGATCAAGAAGAAGAATCAAATGCTTACTAGCAACACTTATGCCCAGTTTCGGAAACAAACGTCGAGTGAGCAGCATAGACTGTTGTCTGCATTCGACACAGAGAAGGGTAGGATGCACATGTCCTACCTCCAAGCGCAGGTACCAGATCCCAAGGTGATCTTAGACTATAAGAGGGCAACCTTCGAATTCCAGGCGAACGACGTACACCCAGCAGATCAAATGGATCTGCACAAACAAACAGGGGAGATGGTTTTCCACACATTGGCACATGCTTCAGCTTCTATAGATAAATTTCAGGTATCATTGAACAATACGCAGACACAACTCAAGCTGGAAAAGATTTCATCATTCGCAAAAGACAACAGAATTAAAACCTTGGAGGAGCTGATCCTCAAGATTGGCTATGATCCCTCGAATGTCAAAGCTGCAGAAGAAATGATCAAGAAGAAGAATGCAGACATCGCCTCCCTGAGGAAACAGCTAAAACTCCTGCCTACAGAAGACTCACAGGTGAAAGAGATAGCAAAGAAAGAAGGCGAGAAGGACGAAATGCTTAAACTTCTCATGGAGCAGAACGCCCAGCTCAAAGAGATGGAAGCAGAGATGGAGTAAATGCTAAAGGAGAAAGAACAGATGAAGTCTATGGAGGCCATTCCATTGACTGTTATCCCAATCTCAGGGACAGACACAAAAACAGTAACAACAATTCCATCCGCAACACCAGTGACACCACAGGAAGGTACAACCGATCTCGCCAAATCAATGGAGAAGATGAACCTGCAAGAGACAGAAATCAACAGGCTTAAGAAATAAGTTGAGAACCTCAAGGAACTCAAAACTTCTTTCCAGATCAGTCTTTCCAAAGAAAAACAGGTAACTGAGCATCTAAAGAAGGAACTACAAAAGCTCCAAAAACAAAACATGGCAGGGAAGATTTTGGCTGAGGTCAAAGAGAATGTATGGACAGATATCACAAAGTCCATGAATGAAATCTGGCCCATGATCCAAATCATGTTTGAACGGAACGAGTTGGTCCAGAGGAGTAAACAGGCCATTGAGAAGATCAGAGTGGAATTGGGAGATAGACCAACTCAAGCAAATGATATAATCAGATTCCTCATTTCCAAGACCAGAGAAGAGCTGGAAGAGTTGAAGATAGAAGACAGAACAGAAACCATCCTGGAGGTCAAAAGAGTTTTGACCAAGAGGGGATTGATGCTTCAGCTAGAAGAAAAAGTTTAGACCATGGACTTGGGGGTACAAAAGTTTTTCAGTAAAATTGATGCTCTCCAAAAGAAAGGCCTACCTGATCTGAAGGTCATTAATGACAAACTAATGACACTCCAGGATTACAAGAAGAAATTAGCTGAGGTGTCTCAGGACGGTTCAAGGTTTGCTGGCATAAAAGGGAGAATCACTGGCAAAGCGTTCCTTGACGCCATTCAATTTGACATCAGCATCCAGCACGAGATCCGATACATCTTCCTCACTAAGCCAACATTCGCCAAATATACAGAAATGGACGAAGTGTATCGGAGACTTCTCAAAGTCATGGTGCCTAGTCACATCAGATGGGAGGAACTCTGCGATATGCTTGATTAGCACATGAGCTATCCAGATCCAGTCACTCGTCTAGTCAGAAGAGGTTGTGTAGAAACCTCACCAACGGCCTACCCCAGAATTTCCGCGTGCAGTTGCACCAAGTCACCAAGCAGTTTTGATCAGTTAAATTAGTTAGACTAAAAATAGAATGAGCACGTCCTGATCAGTTATGACAGGAACGTTTGTATTTTGAATTATAAATACTTCACTTTTTGAAGTATTGGGGGTTGTTGATATTTACACCCTGACGCTATCAGACTATAACTATTTTTGAAGAGATCTGCCATTAATAAAGAGGAATCACTTTCACGGGATTCTTGCGTGTATTCACTGGTGACGTTTTTCTCTAAGTTGAATGTTTTTCTTGCTTAGTGATCATATTGTTTTCTGAAACTAATCTTTAAAAGTAACGTATGTTGCAGGATTTATCTTAGATACCATGTTTCCGACTTTAAAGGTTTTAATGTTTATCTTCTAAGGTTTTCAATTAAGGAATTCTTAACTGCTTCTTAGTTGAATGATCTTTCTCATCTTTTCTTCGGTCCATCATTTAAATTATTAAAGATCCAGTGAGTATATTATCTCGCCCTGTTGAAGTATTTCTTTTGTGTTTATGGTTTGTATCTCATGTTTATTTTAACATAGACCCCATAGCCCAATGGAGGTGTAGACTGTCTCAACCAATTCAAAAACACTTTTACAACAAAACCTACATGTTTCTTTACCTAGCCTAACATTTGAAATTAAAAACAAAGCTAAATCATATAGAGAGATCCCTCTCTGAAGCTGGAAGGGCTAGATTCCCAGCTTTAAAAGTGGTTGGATAAAGTTACCTTTGTAGATTTCTTCTGTTTCAACCTCTAGGAAATTTACCAAGTGCTAACAGGAATAATACCCTACATAGGATTTTTTGATCCAAAACCAGGGTTTCCCCCGGCCGAGACGACAGTTGACTAGAATGCAGTGTTACCAAATGCACAGAACAAAGAGAATGACAAAGATCCCACCGACATGGTGCTGGAAGAAGGTCCTTGACTACTTGCTCCAAACAAGTTGTAATTCATGTTCGGTCAGAGGGGTTGTTGAGAAGTGTCGTCGAGCGAGGGGGGTGAAGAAAGTATGTGACATCTGTCATAAGGGAAAGAGTTATAGGAGGGTGAGGTTCCCCCCATGGACCCTTGCAGAGGAGCGTTTGAGCTCCCTTCCCCTAGACACATGGTCTGTAGGGTGGAGTAGGTGAGGACTGAGCTCGTATCAAATCTAGGCATCATGTATGGAAATGGAGGACTCATCTCACTCTGTGTGAATGGCGTAGTGATCGCCACCATAGACGAAATTGGAATGTAGTCCGAAGTAGAGGCGGTTGAGACCATAGTGGTTCATAGCTGCGAAGGTAAGTTAGGAGGCAAAACGCCCCCAATGGTGGCAGCCGCAGAGGGAGTGTGAGGACTCCCTGACGAAGTAGAAACATTTGCTTCCATCCCTACTTGTAGGACTATCTAACACTCGTGATGCATTACCCTTGCGGGCAAAACTTGTACCAAGATGGGCACCGAAAAGTCAGTGATCGGAGGGTTATACAGACTAATAGATTCCTCTCCAAGATCAGAAATAGTCAGTTCCTCCAGATATGAGTGTTCTCCTCTCGGAGATGGCTCAAGCACAATTTCCTGTGGCCCAGTCGCCTCAAATGACTCTTACTGGTCAAGTCTTCATCGTAACGGTGGCGATGGTTGCTCCAAATTAACCGGCGACAGGCCCAAAAGCCTTGTGATCGGTGGGGCTCTTGATCTTCCACTGTGTGATAAGATCAATGAAACAGTAAGGCTTTTTAAATGTTGAATTCCAAGCACACACTAGAAATTTCCTATGAGATAAAGCAAGCAAAACCACTAACTAGTTGGAAGAACAGTTACATGAGCCAACACTAGAGAAACTTACCGGTGCAAGTGAAAATTGAACACGGAAGCACCCTATGGGTATACTCTACAAAGTGTGGCTCTATGTCTACCCTAGTTACCATGGTATACCCCCACAGTCACCTGTGTAAGTCCCTAAAATAAAGGCAACTAGGTTGCCAGCTCGTGAACAATCACCAGGCGGGTACAGTCGACAGTCAGGTGGACCGCAATGAGCAAGGTATCAAGCCTGAAACCTATCAAGGGTATCGAAAGAAAGTGTTATAGAAGATGAATGAGGACCTCAAACGGATTCAATACGCACGAAGCACCGTGGCAAATGTGATCAACAAAATCCCAATAAAGTCCTTTATATGCGTTCCCCACTACACTTGGTCTGGCTTTGGAGGGGTTATCTCTGCTACATTTCTTCACGTGACCTCATGTTTAGCCCATGTGTTATAGGGGGGTCCTAGATGACTTTCACATTTACTGGACATTTTACACTCCCTAACACATACTTGTATGTTTTTTTTATAGCCTTGAAGAGTTTCCTGTCTAGCCTAGATCAAGGCTCTAGCCTAGAATAGTTGATGGACCCTACAAACATGAAGTCTAATTAATTTTAATTAAGCGTTAATTTTAAGTGGCTTTTCTTAAGTCAAGGAAACGGAAATGAAACTAGTGGCATATTTTAAGAGACGAAGGAGAAGAACTGTAAATGTAACTGAAAGAAAAATCACTTCTTTTGACAAATAAAGATTTGAGAATTTAAACCCTTTAGCCAACTTTTTGTAACTACTTTTTCTAAGATCTTTTAAAAGAAAAACCCAAAACTAAATTTCGCTCGACTACGAGATACTTAAAGTTATAAGTATTCACTAAAGAACTTAAACAAAAGAGCTCTTTCTCCTAATAAGTAAAGACAACTAACCTAACTACTTTACCAAACAAATAAATGTTTTTTTTTTTTTTAATGCTTCAAAATAAAAAACTTGAAATAACTTGAAATAACTTCTTCTAAAGCAAGTAAAAGGGAAAAAGTGAAGACAAGACAAGACCAAAAACTGACTTCTGGTCTACTATGGATCGCAAGGATTCACTGACAATATTAAATAGGCTAATAAAAAAAGACTTACAAACTTGTCTCAAACCCTTTCAAAGCAAACACAAGCAATCATTTTAAAAGAAATAAGAAAACTGACGTCAAACCTAGGCTAAATACTATAACTACAGAGACCAGTACTAAGTCAAGAAACCCCTGAGAAGTTAGACTTCAATCAGGGAAGAGGTTAACTTCCCTTTCTTGAGGAAAAATCTTCTTGACATAGGCACACTATTGACACTTAAGAAGCCTGCATATGTACGTGGGATGTCTAAAGGTAAGGTACGTATGTACGCGTGCATACCCACTATAGGTCGTGTACACCTATGTAAATCCTCAAAAAAGAAAACTAATAGTCAGGCTGACAAGGCAGGGAGTACTAGTATGGCTGACCATAATCCCTTAAAGACTCAACAACTTACAGAAACTCAAAAATGACAACCAAACCAATTAAAACACCCATAAACTATCCGCTAAAACCTTAGAGGTTTCCCCAGTATGGTCTCCAATTCTGCTATAGCGGGAAAACCAACCTATGGACTACAATAGGGTTCAACATGTAGGTAGATTTAACCATCTAAAAGTCTCCTACTCTTTAGACTACCTCGAATCTACCCCACATTCATACAAGAAATACAAAGTAAAAATATCTTGTAACTCTACCTTAAACTCCACGACCGGTGTTGATCCTTTTGCGTTCGATTTCTCCTCAACTAAAAGTCTCCTCCCAAGGCTGACCTGCATTCACAAAGAGAAAAACAAGAAACTACGAACATGTATCTCATATATGAATTAATGGGTTAGATGTCAGTATAAAACATACATCAAACATAAAGATTAAACACATCATATTGGGAGACAGAAAAAGTATTCCTTTTATTAATATCACAAATTTTACTGTTGGCACAAGGGCACACCCAGTGTTCACTCCAAGAGCACACAAAAAAGCCCTAGCTACTGGCACTTTCAGAAACACTTTCGAAGCAGATGTAGTCTCACCCGAAGCAGCTAAGAGGGGGGTTGCAGGACAGAGATGTCTACAACCAAGGGAATATCAAGTGGAACTAATACAACAATACTGCATCATTCATATACCTCTTATCAGCTATATCTACTATGTGCAACTATAAATATGATCTAACACAATAACACAATTAATAGTATAACAATGACAAAGATTGAGGCATCAATCACCCATATGACACAAAATATACGTGGTTCACCCTCTCTCTAGGGCTATGTCCACATAACTATGCTTATGATATATTAAGATAAAGCTTACAGTTCTGATATACGCTCTTAGTCAGCAGATCTTCTCTCTTCTTCTCTCTGTCTCTCACCTTCCTGCGCACCTAACTGCAGGGCTTGATCTTCACACCCAACTGAAGATCTTACAATAAGAGAAGGCTCTCACTCTCAACACTCCTCTCTCTCACAGTACAATAATCTCTCCACCAACAACAATCAATATCAATACCCAAATCTAGTACTGCGTTGACCTAGGTCCTCTCGACCTCTATTTATACATTATAGTCCCTCACCGACAACCTTAGGTTAGAACCTAGGTGTCAAAACCCTAATTACCCAAAACCCTAGGTGTATAAAACACTAGGTCAACTTGACCCATCTTTTTAGACCTTCGCCAACCTGTCTTTCCTCCCTTTTCATGCGGTACTCCAAAGCATCCAATGGTGGCTTTCTCTGCTTGTTGAGTTGTCCTCAATCCATCTTCCTTGTTGATCTGCCATCCTCGACCTCCTCATCCAATGGCTTTCTTTTTCGTACTTTGATCCGGCTTTTCTTCTCTTTTTCTTACTTCGACTCAATGACAGTCACTATGTCTCCCATGCAGTTCATGTTTGACCTTTTCTTCCTCATTTTTCACTTCCTTCGATAACCAAGGGCCAACAAGCCCCCAACACTCACATGTGACTCGTCCTGAGGCACTTCATATCTGATCCTTCCGTTTGACTTCGACTTTGGACTGCACAGTGCAACCTTTTCTTTCTGCTTTATGCCTCCTTCCCATCCTTGTGCAGACTATCTTTTATGTGTCTGGTACCCAGTTTCAACTACACCTGGTACCTAGACCCTTTTCTCCTTGTTTTTACTAAGAGCTGCGAGGTAGCTGGTTGTCGTAATACAACTTTAGCCAACTCCCATTCACTAATCCTTCTTTCCATTCTCCCTTCAGTGTCTTCAGCTATGTAGCTCCTCCTTCTGTAACATAGGCGATCTCATATGGTCCAAGCCAATGCATTCTGAACTTCCCTAGATGTCTTATAAATTTACTGTCATACACCAATACTAAATCACCTTGTGTAAATGCCTTCTACTTGATGTGTATGTCATGATAGGCCTTCTCTCTTTCCTTCTGTACCTACTGATGGAATCCTGCAATAAATCTGTCTTCTTCTAGTTCAACCAGCTAGGAAATCCTCTCACAAACAGCGCCAGTATCATCCATGTCTGTAAATGCAACAATTCTTAAGCTTGGTACCAAGTAATCCATCGAGTCAACAGCTTCGAGACCATAAACCAAATTGAAAGGGGTTTGCATTGTTAATTTTTTTCAACTGGTTCTATAAGCCCAAAGTACTGTTGGTACTCTTAAATCCCAGTCATCCTTGTTCACACTGCAAATATTTGTCAATGTTGTCACCAAGATTTTTTTGAATGCTTCAACCATTCTATTTGCTTGTGGATGGTAAGGTGTACTCTTTTGATGGTGAACTGCAAATTATTTAGTCAGGGCTTCCACTGTCTTTTTGATGAAATGAGTTCCTTGATCACTCATAAGAGTCTTAGGGCATCCAAACCTGGTTATTATGTTATCAAATATAAAATGTGTAGCTATATTTGCACTACAATCCTTGACTTCTCTTTCTTCGGCCCATATAGTCAGGTATTATGTCGCAGTGATAATGTACCTTTCTCCTGTGCGCTTTCCTGGTGAGTTTATAGGTCCCACAAAATAAATGGCCCACTTTTCAAATGCTTGTAGGGTCATCTGCAGAGCTAGTGGCATTTCATCTCTTCAAGATGGTTTTCCAACTCTCTGGCATACATCACAAGCTCTGGTATACTCTTTAGCATTCCTGTGTAAAGTAGGCCAACAAAGGCCAGCTCACAGAACCTTCTGTGCAGTTACTTTCCCTACGTAATGTCCTCCTGCGATGCCTTCATGAGATTCTGCGAGGATTAGTGGGTGCTCTGCCTCCATCACACATCTTCTTAGTATCTCATCAGGTCCCATCTTATATAGATGACCAGCTATTAGCGAAAATTATGCAGCGTGCACCACTAGTTGTTTCTTCTGTGAAATTGTATACTCACTTGGAGCCATTCCTGTTGATAGGAATTGGACTATGTCTGTGAAGTGGTCATCCATCTTCCTAATGGTGAGAAGCTGTGCATCCGGTAGTGTATCCTCTAGACTGGTGGGTTCTTCGCCATGTTCCAACCTCGATAGGTGGTAGGGTCCCTTATTCATTCTTCCTGGCTTAACTATGATCTCAAAATTTTATTCTTGAAACAAGAGAATCCATCTGCATATTCGCCCCCCCAACACTGGCTTGTTGACTAGGTAATTCAGCACAGAGTGATCAATAAACATTTTAAAGTGTCCTCCTAGTAAGTAATGGCGGAATTTTTGTAGCACGTACACCATGCCTAATCCTTCTCTCTCTGTAGTAATGTAATTTATTTCAGATGTAGATAGATTTCTGCTGGCAAATTCTAATGGATGGTCGATCTCCCCTTTTCTGGGTTGTGCCAATACTACTCCTAATGCAATAGAATATGCATCGACATGCACATGAAATTCTTTGCTCCATTCTGGAAAGACCAGAATGGGCACAGTCACCATATTTTGTTTCAGTGTGTCAAAGCTCTGTTGGCATTCATCTATCCAACCAAACTAACAATCTTTCTTTAATAACTTCTCCATTGGTGCAGTAATCTGAGCATATCCTTTAATAAATTTCCTATAATAGCCAGTATGTCCTAGCACAGTGCGCAGTTTTTTGACTGAAGTAGGAGGTGGTAAGTCGACTATAATTGCAATTTTTGATGGATCAACCAACAATCCTTGCTTGCATACAATATGTCCTAATAATACTCCAAATGGTGAGAAGAAGATGCACTTCTTCAAATTTAAATCAATTTGACACTCCATGCATTTGTCCAACATTAGTCTTAGACATTCAATATGATTTTTCAGCAAACTAAAAATAGTCCAGTCATCAAAATAGGCTTCTAAAAACTTATGCAAAAATTCTTTGAACGCTTCAACCACCACCCTGGAGAAGATGGTTGGGGCATTCTTCAGTCCAAATGGCATCATTGTGTATTGGTAGGATCCCCATTCCATGGAAAATGTGGTCTTGTGGTGGTCCTCCTTGGTAATCTAGATCTGATGGTATCCTGAAAACCCATCTATAAAAGAATATACCTCTTGGCCTCCCACATTATCCAACACTGCGTCTGTGAATGGTGTAGGGAAAAGATCATGCAAACAAGCATCATTGATCTTCTTGAGATATACGCAGATCCTGATCTCGCCTATATTCTTGTCTTGCACCACCATAGGGCTGATCCACTCTGACTCTTTGACGGGTTCAATAATCCTTGCTTCTAACATTCTGTCGAGCTCGATCTTCACTTTTTCCTTGTATTTAGGGTTCAATATGTAGGGTATTTTCTTGACTGGCTTCACACCTGGTTTCAAAGGTATTCTCATCTCTCCTATAGGTCCTTTGATACCCTTCATATCTGTGAACTTGGTCGGAAACAAGTCCTGATACTCATGCAGTAATTCTATAATTTTGTCAATGGTAGCATCATCCCAGTAATCTCTGACATTGGCAAGATTTGATGTCTCCTCTATCCCAATATTGAATTTATTTATCTTGATCATATGTCCAATGAATGGCATCTCAACTCATGGTCCTTCCACATCCCTATGGCCTTCTGTCTCAGCAATGTTTACCTTCCTCGGATCATCATCTACATCAACATTAATGTTGTAACATCCCTGTAGTTTCTGGAATGGCGCAGTCCATTCATCCTCTTCTTGCTCCAAAGGGAGGCTAGATGCCTCCTTAAATAATTTCTACCTCATGATCTGTAGTTCTTTATATACTGAAAGAAATTCACTTTCAAACAAAAAGGTGGTTACAAAATTGTGAAGAATACCTTCCCAATCTGCGGTGATGAGGCACAGCTCCGCTTGAAGGTACCAGTTAATAGGGATCATGTCCAGTGTATTAATGAATATGTGTACTCATTGTTCTTGAGGAATGCCACTCCAGGCTTCTTCATAGCTTTGCACATATTCCTCTGGGAAGCTTCGACCTGTGTACCCCACTTCGCAGCTTCCTACTTGTGCTGAGAACCATGTTGTCATCAAGGTTCGACATTGTGTCCAGTCTGTAATCTTTCTTTTGTGTGTTCCCCACCATCTTGTTGGTGTAGCGTTTAGGGCCTCATCCATAGCCAAAAACCTTTGTTGTGCTGGTACACTTGTTTCAAAATCTGAGAGGAAGGCTTCTAGAGGGTTCATACCATCAAAGGTAGGAAAGTTACTTATTGTTTTACCAATCCAGCGAACTTCTCTAGTCATTCAGGTACATCTCCTTGTGTATACTTCATACATCTGGTTTTGCCAATTCTCCATTAACGCTTCTTCTGAATCTGATGAGCACGTGTTGTCACTTCAGCAAATTAGATTTCCATCGGCAGTAGGGTTGATATAATCATGTTGTGTGGCTGTTAATTTATATATGTTTTCCAGCTCATATGTGTGGTCTTATTCTCTGATGGGCTCTATATATCGCAGACCCGCATCTAGATCTAAGGGTGCAATGACCCTAAGGCTAGCTCTTTCAAATGTCATGCATCTTTTCTTTGAATCAACAACAATAGAATTGTCGAAGGCCCAATCAATTCCTTGCAATGCAGGGTAAGGGCATCTATCATCAAAAATTTCAATTACCTCAAAATATGCAAAGGTCCTTACTCCATCGATGTCCATAGGGACATGCTCCAATCATACAAATGGGCTGACATCTTGCTCATTATCCATTCTAATCCTGATAGGGGAATAGATCAACTTCGATTTTCCCATTAGTGCCCAAGTTTGCTTCATCATGACATTGACCTCCGACCCTAAGTCAAGGACCACATAGTCTATATCATACTCTCCTATTTTAGCATTCAAATGTAATTCTTTGTTTGTTCTTCTCTTTTTACCAATATGGTGTACTTCCTTGTTCAGTAAGGGGTCTACCTTTCCTATCTCATACTGTTGTTGGGAAAAATACCCTACGTACTAGAAAACTAGGCTCAGACTTGCATGCAGATTTTGACCGTAAAGAAATGACTTTTTAACCTTCCACCCAAAACTTAAACCCCTTTTTCACGATACATGCATGGAAAGGAACTACTAACCTTTTTACTGATGTTTGGTGTAGATCCTCCTTTGAGATATTGACTGCTTGCTTGCACTACTCCTTCCAAACTTAACCTCCAATCAAGACAAACAACCACGCATGCATGCTACTTTTCTACTTGAGGGTTAGAAATTAAGCATAAATTACACAAACCACATATAACTCATGCATTGGGACGGGAAAAGTATTCTTTTATTATCTTCAAAATGAATCAACTTACAATTAAATTCAAGACCGGCCACCCCTCCTTGATCCTGATCCTGGGATCCTTCTCTTCTTTTGTCCTCCAACTGCTTTGCGTTAATTCTCCTTAGGCTTGAGGAAAGGCTAAAGGGTTGGGACAATGGATTCGGCAAATGGGCAGCGTTTCTTCGCTATAATTTTCCTCTCTCAAATAGTACCCCTACCCCCTCTTTTATAGGCTAGAAGGAGCTAGGGTTTTGGACGAACCCTCGGCCATGCATGGTCGGAAGTTTCAGTTAACTGACCCATAGCTTTTTGTCCCATCGGAAACTTTCCTATTTTTGTGTTTTGTTAGGTAAACGCGGGTTGTGGTAGGCCTGCCAGCGTTCACACGCGTGCAGTAGTGGGTTAGGGCGCGTGTACCTTGACCCAAGAGGATTTTCAAGAGTTTGTTCAGCATAGTTTTGGCAATGAAGGGATATGAGTTGGACTACTGCCAGGTAAGCATGTGTGGTGCAATTTAGGGTTATAACAGATGCCCCCTAATGTGTGAGGTCAGAAGAGCATCTGATGGCTGAAATACATTACCAATCATTTACCAATTTGTACTGATGTGCTGAATGAGTGAGCCCAAGGATCAAGAACCAGGAGGTGCCATCTGCAAAATAAAAAATGTCTCACCGAGGCGGGCATACCCATGCTCAGAATAAAATAGAACCATGGCTACCAATCAAATACACTGTAGATCCATGTCAAATAACTATAAAGAGTAGTCGCGAACAATACACAGCAGAGCTACATCTCAAAGTTAGAAAGATGTACATATAGAGTATCCATCCTCCAGAAGCTGATTCAGCCTGATGGATGTACTTCAGAGCTCGAGCAACAACTTCAAAATCTTCTAAAACTTGGGTAAGAGTGTAATATGAGTGTATGACTGCACTACCCAGAGGTCTTTGACGGATCGTCGGTTATGGACTTGATAATATTGATGATCGGACTGAAGGCTTCAGTGATTTTGAACAAGGACTTGATTGGACGTTCAGGATGGTTGGGTATGCGGACAAGAGCCATATTGCAGAGGGGCCGACTCAAGCTTAGTGACAAACTTCCCTTGGACAATAGCACAACAAGTGATAAGACTCAGGCATCATATCTGTTAATCATAAGTCTACGAAGCAGAAGGCGACGCAAACTCTCGATATGTTTGGAAGAGTAGCCAAACGGTGGAGGACATAGCTCTATATAGCAAGAAAAGATCCCTAAGTTCATACTACATCCCATAGTCTGATGATCAAATGGAAAGATGTGCTTTATCCAAGGGCGACTCATTATGCTGCCAATAAAGAAAATACTTTTCCCATCCTCTTTTTGGGGTATATTTGATTTTTTTGTTCTTTTTGATGATTTTGAAAAAGAATAAAGGAATATTACGTTACAATGGAGGAACAAGTACTGCAAACATACAAGCTCAAGGCACAAGGACAAGATTGATGTTCTGGTGAAATTATACTCGGGAAAAATCCTCCAGCGGCCAAAGGTGTTAAGACGCAAAAGCAAACTGTTACAAGGCTGATGGGTAAGGTATGCAAATGCGGTTGATAGAACACGCAATGGAAACATCCTTCGATGTAAGTTTAACGAGCCCAGAGAAGGGAAGCTAGGTGGTTTTTCATATTTAGAGAGTATGAAAAAGCATAAAAGGAAACTCCATTTGGGTACCTTTTTCGTCAATAGTCTAGTCGGTTCGAAAAAGGGATAAACTAGCACCGATTAGACGTCAATTCAAAACCATTTTAACGAGTGTGACAAGGACAAGATCACTCGGCGATTTTTTCACTTTTAAGGAGTCTGAAAAAAGCTTAACTATGGA
>ML827936.1:44662-66093 GCA_009831015.1 Picea engelmannii
CTTTTAAGGAGTCTGAAAAAAGCTTAACTATGGACTCTGTCAGGAATATTCTTCTGGACCAATTTAACGAGTGTGAAAGAATAAGGTCACTCGGTGATCTTTTCAATTTTAGGGAGTCTGAAAAGAGCTTAACTATGGACTCCAAGGGGGGTTTCTTTTTTGTAAATTTAGTCCCTCGGGCCCGAAAAAGGGATAAAATCATACCTGAGAGTACTCTTCTAAAGAATGGGAATTCAATAGAGTATTCCTTTGTTCGTACAGTTGACCGTCTGGACCGAAAAAGGATTAAACTACCGTCGGACAGACGTGACTTCAAATTTCAGTTTAATGAGCGTGAAAGGTCACAAGATCGCTCGACAATCTTTTCATGTTTAGAGGTTTTGAAAAGGGCTTAAAAGGAGACCCGTTTAAGGAACGTTCTTCTAGACCAAGTTAACGAGTGTGAAGAAACAAGGTCACTCGAAAATCTTTTCATCTTTAAGGAGTCTGAAAAGAGCTTAAAGAAGACTCCATAATGGTTACTTTTCTCAGTTAATCCAGACAAGATCGAAAATCATAAATGCAGTCTCGCCGGATGTTGCTTTCGCATCTCAAAGTGAGCTTGAAAAACAACAAAGTTAGCTCATGATAGACTCTTTGTGGGTCGATGCCTGGCATCTCCTCAGGGGAGCTGTATGCTCCGACGAAAACATTGTCTATGACGCCAGGGGTTCTGGAGATATTGATAGGTATCATTTCAGCAACTGTTTCCATATTACCCTCAGCATAGATCTTGTGTGTAGCTAAGGGATTAGTATGACAAGACCTATCTCCAGTCATAGTCACGGTGAATTCTCCTGCTTTGATTCGGCTTAACTTTGGGAGGAAATATGATCTTTGATGAAGATCTTCCCAAGGTTTGTCTGGACTAGTCATTGCTTCGATTACTTCTTCGTCAGAAGGCAAGACTAAGTCTAACGAATCGGTGGTAGCAAGAGAACCCTGAGCCCAAATAGGCTCGAGAAGTGGATCCAACTCTCGTGCGAGAGTCGGATCAGGGTTAGCTGAAGCTTGCTGGACTAAAGAGTACGCTACTTCAGTGGCCGACAAGGGCATGGACATGTCGGAGTGCACTGTCTCATCCATCATGGCTAATGGGGAAGGAAGAATCCACGAATTCACAAAGTAAGTTGTGCGGAACGACGAAACGTGAAAAATCTCAGCCTTGTGGTGACTAGAGATAAACTTGACATCATCATGAGGAGGTGGGTAATCTAAGGTACCCATCAAGGATGGGCACAAACCAAATCCTACATTAATGACACCGGGATGAGGATTATCAATCATAGGAACCGTGGATGCCCCCAAAGCTGGGTCAGGTCTAGAGAAGGACAATTGATCAATGGTCACTATCTGACCCTCGTGTGGAAACAACAAGACTAGGAAAACTGTAGCAACTACAGCTTGCATAGCATAAGTCCAACTCCGACCTAACAAGAGGTTATAGTCAAGGGGAGCATCGACTACCTCTACTTCGACGCACACGGTCTTCCCTCCTAACTGCACAGGGAAAGAAGGGACGATGCCATGTGGTCGGAAAGAACGACCGTCGAACGCAGTGAGGAGAGTAGGTGACGGAGACAAAGTGGGCTAGCCAATGGCTTTCCAACATGCTAATGACATAATGCATGTCGAGGCGCCCTCGTCGACCACCGTGTGAAAGATATTGCATGTAAAATTTTTCATGGGATGAGCCACTACTATCTGAAACGCGACATGGTAAGGCAGACGAGGTTTTAAGTCGGTGGTATCTAACATGATGGTACCCGGGTTACAAGTCTCATTAGATCCCAAAGCAGTTAACAAGGCTTTCCTCTGAGCAGGACAGCTTTGGAGGACCTCCAAAGCAGACATCACACAAGGGGTTTGTGATAAATCCTCCACCACAGAGTAATTATGGGCGGCCCTTGCATTTGGATTGTGAGAAGCTTTTTTAAATGCACCCTTTGGAATGCATGTCATTGTTTCTCCCAATGTCTTATCGATCTATAGAGGAAGAGACAGGAGTTAGGCTTCTTTGCCCTTCTCGGAAGTGCTTGGTTGACTATAGGCATGTGCTCTAGTTGATAGAAAAGCATCACCTTTCACCATATATGCATTCGTGGGGTTGTTAGAAGATGGAGGGGGTCCTTGACTTCCCCCTTCCGTGCTTGCAGAGGCTTGAGTTAGATTTTTCCCATGCTGAAAGGGATTAGTCAACACGACTTGTTGTTGCTATGTGACAAAATTTTGGGCCTCTGCAAGTCGAGGACAAAGATGGGTCGGGTGGTCTTCCGCACACAAGTTGCATGGATACCTCACCTTTCGTTTTTCCATGGTGCCCTCGCCAGCATTATCAGTGGGTTTTTTCTCCCCCTTACCCTTTTTACGTTTTTTTTTCTTCCCTTCAGGCTGCTGGGTGGCCTTTGGGTTAGTCGTCTGCACGGAGTGTACTTCCGACGTTTGGGTAGGAGGAGCAGCCAAAGCAGTAGTCTGGCTGACCGCTGAGTGTTGTATAGATAACTGTTGCAATTGCTTTGTCAATTGCTCAGTGAGCTTGGTTTGTGCTGAACTAACAATACCATCGGCATGTGGTCCAACTCTCTGTCTAGTTTTATCCAGTATCGATCTTGGTGCATCCGGCAGGATGTTGTATAATAAACTAGACTGAGAATAGATGAGCTCAAACTGTTGAGCCCTCATGATGGCATCTTCTTTGGAGAAAACTCCTGAAGTCGCGATGTCTTTGGATAATTGTGGGACTAAAGACTTAAGGAACCACTCAAGCAGGAATGCTGGTGGGACTGGTACTTTGATTAGACTCTTTCGACATATCCACTCTTAGATATGATCAGAGATATGGTCCGCTGTTGTCTATTCGAAATTGGTCAGTAGCTCTGTGCCAGCATCGTATCTCACAGGTAACTGGAAATGGTTAAGGAAGGACATCGCCAGTTCGCCAAAAAAAGAGTATCTTGAGCGATCGAGCTCGATGTACCATTTCGCGGCACTCCTGATAAGAGTGCGTTGAAACAATCACAACTGTATAGAGTCATCTTTCAATGAGTTAGATGAACACCAAAGATGGAAAGTAGTCCCGTGATCACCTGGATCTTCGTTAGGCTTGGCCTCGAACTTTGGAATGTCCGAAGGAAACTTCGTTGGCATAGGAGGCCAACATGGATCATGACAAATAGGATCATTTAACAACCTTGTCAAATATGGCAAGTGTAGCGTCACCAAAAATGGTAGTTTGGGTTGATGTTGATAGCCTGGGAAAAAGGGTCCTGGAGTTTGACTGGCACCAGGTTGCCAGGAAAAGTTTAGCTACTAGCCCGGATTCTGGTAGAAACCATGACCCTGACCAGTGTAAGGATTTTTCATCTGTGGAGACATCATCGACTGATTCCCCATAAAGGACATAGGATGTTGGGCATTCATCATGTTTGACGGACTTTGGGAAGGATTACCCCATGCCGGTCCTGATGGGAGAGGCATAGTAGTCTGTCCAGGGTTCCATTGACTGTGGAAAGAATTACCCCAGAATGGCACTCCAGAGGAGGGAACGAATCCTTGTCCTGAGTTCCAAGGTCCTGCTATATGTTCCCCCGATGCAGGAATAGTACCCTGCGCCGGAGTAGACTGTCCAAAAATGGGAGTGCCCCCAGATGGGAAAGCGGTGGATGCGAAAGTGTTGTTACCAAACATCCCGTTCCAAAAAAATGGTGACGAACCTACCGGCATAGTGTGCGCAGGTGTTCCTTGACTCTCGACTCCAAATGAACTCGTGTGTGCAGGCTGCCCGGTGGACTGTTGATGTAGACCACCAAGCGAAGGGGACGAAGGAGAGATATGAACTCCAGTGTAAGGAAAAGCGTTAAAAGGGACAGGAATGCCCCCAAGTTGACCTTGCAGAGGAGCTTTAGAGCTCCCTGCCCCCAGACCCAAAGTCTGTAAAGTGGAGTGAGTGAGTGAAGGACTTGTACCCAAACTAGGAATATTGTATGAGAACGGAGGGCCTGTCGCACTAGGTGTGAAGGGAGGTGTGGCCACCATGATAGATGGGATTGGTCCACTGTGCGACGTAGTTGCGGTTGAGACCATGGTGGCTCGGACCGATGACGGCAAGTTAGGAGATGCTTCTCCTGTGGTAGAAACTATGGTGGGAATAGAAGAATTCCCAAAGGAAGTAACAACGTTTGTTGCCATAGCTGTGTGAGGCACTGGCAAGCTTTCGGAAAATTGGATAGGTACAATAACCGGTGTCCAAGTATCAGTGGTTGGGGTTTCAACTGAGCCAATATTGGTGGTTGATTCCTCTGGGAGTTGTTTGGGCACAATGGTTTGTAACCCGGTCACTTCGAAAGACCCTTGTTGGTCTAGCTTCCGCCTCAATGGTGGCGGGGGTGGCTCCAGTATAACCGGCGGCAGGCCCAGAAGCCTTCGTGACCGGCGGAGCTCGAGATCCTCCACTGTGTGAGAAGATCCAAGACACGATAAGGTATTCTACACATGAAAATAGTAACACACACTAAAAAAGAAGCCCCTAAAAGATAAGACAAGCAAACACTAAACTAGTTGGAAGAACAGTTACAACAACCAACACTAGAGCAACTTACCGGTGCAAGTGCAACTCGAAAATGAAAGCACCCTCTGGGTATACTCTGAAAAGTGTGGCCCAATGTCTGTCCTAGGTACCGCGGTATACCCCCGCAGTCACCTGCGTATGTCCCTAAAAAGATTGGCAACTAGTTTGCTAGCACGCGAACAGTCACCAGGCGGGTACAGTCGAAAGTCGGGTAGACCACAATGAGCAGGGTATCAAGCCCAAAACCTGTCAAGGGTATCGAGAGAAAATGGTCTGGAAGAAAACTGAGGACCTCGAATGGATTCGAGACCCACAAAGCCCCGTGGCAAATGCAAACGATGGAATCCCAAAACAAGCCCTCGATATGTGTTCTCCACTACGCTTGATCCGGCTTTGGAGGGGTTATCTCCGCTACCTTTCCTCACGCGACCTCGTGTTTATCCCCTCTGTTAGAGGGGGGTCCCAGATAACTTCCACGAAACTGGACTTCTACACTCCCTATCACAGACTCCAATGTTTGGTTTTGAGTGGCCTTGGAGAGTTTCCTCTCCAACCTAATCCAAGGCCCTAGTCCTGAACTAGTGTATGAATCCTACAAACAAAAAGTCTAATAGATTTTAAATTAGCGTTTCTTTTATGGGATTTTTTACGTCACGGGGTATGAAGGTGAAAATGATGATGTGTAAAGACTCAAAGAAAAAACGAATGAAAAAAGCTGGAAACAAAAGACTTTGACTAAATGAAAAAATCAACAACTTTTCACACAAGAAAGACTTCTTTTTCTTTTCAATTTTTCTAAGATTTCATGCAGCAAACATAAAGGAATTCCGCTCGACTACGAGCTACTTATGCTCTAAATTCACTTCAAAAACTTATGAACAAAAAGACTTCTCCCTAGCTATTGATGCAGAAACACAATCTTCAAACAAAGAAGAAAATGAAAAGATTTTTTTTTTATTTACATGCTAATCAAGCAACAAAGGGAAAATACCAACAAGCACAAAACCAAGAAAAAACAAAATTCTGTCTTAAAGCGCAGATCGCAAAGAATCAGAGCAAAGGCACACAATGGAAATCAAGAAAGCACCGACTCTTATGCTTGTCTAAAAACCATAAAACAAAATTTTTCTTTTTTATCTTTTCTATCAACTATCAACTAAGAAAAAACAGGCTAAGGGTAAGAGGCCCTAACCTACTGACTGTTCAACCCTGGGCTCAAACACCTGAGAGGAAAACTTCTCACCACAGGAGGGGATGACTGCCCGACCCTGATTGAAAAGAAATCTGTCAAGCATGCCTCTGTCACTGAAACAACACGCGTGCAAATGCGTGTTGAGCTACAGCAGAGCGCGTGTACCCGTGGGTGCACTTGCATAGGCCGCATGTATGTATAAACTACAAGACAAAAATAAACACAGGCAACCCAGACCAGGAACAAGCCTCTGGTATTGATAACCAGGGTCTCTTGAAGGCTTGGATGCTTCTTCTTAATAGAAAAGAAAAATAATTGCATGGAATAACAAAATGCAATAAAGGAAACTAAGACAAGACTATGAACCAGCAAGACTCGGATAGGATCCAGAAAGCCCCCTGAGAATGTATAATTATGACAGGGAAGAGGAGGACTGCCTCTCAAGATTTCTGACTCCTACACGCTATTGAAACCTCTACATCTAGCGTTCACACGTGGGCTGCAAGAGATTAGGGCACGGGTACACGCGTGCAAGACTTCTGTAGACCGCGTGTACCTCTGTGTGTCCCCAAAATTTCCGTCAAGCAACAGTCAGGGAAAACGGGTATAAAGAACCAGGTTCCCTGCTGGCTCAGGCCTTACAGAAAAATACAGGCAAAGAAATAGAAAATCTAATCTCTTAAACTACCCAAAAACTCAACTAAATATGGAAACCCTAAAGAGTATCTTCCCCAGTGGAGTCGCCAATTCTGTTGTTGGGAAAAATACCCTACGGACTAGCAAACTAGGGTCAGACTTGCATGCAGATTTTGATCGTAAAGAAATGACTTTTTAAACTTCCACCCAAAACTGAAACCCCTTTTTCACGATACATGCATGGAAAGGAACTACTAACCTTTTTACTGATGTTTGGTGTAGATCCTCCTTTGAGATATTGACCGCTTGCTTGCGCTTCTCCTTCCAAAGTTAACCTGTAATCAAGACAAACAACCACACATGCATGCTACTTTTCTACTTGAGGGTTAGAAATTAAGCATAAATTACACAAACCACATATAACTCATGCATTGGGACAGGAAAAGTATTCTTTTATTATCTTCAAAATGAATCAACTTACAATTAAAGTCGATACCGGCCACCGCTCCTTGATCCTGATCCTGGGCTCCTCCTCTTCTTTTGTCCTCCAATTGCTTTGCGTTAATTCTCCTTAGGCTTGAGGAAAGGATAAAGGGTTGGGACAATGGATTTGGCAAATGGGCAGAGTTTCTTTGCTATAATTTTCCTCTCTCAAATGGTACCCCTACCCCCTCTTTTATAGGCTAGAAGGAGCTAGGGTTTTGGATGAACCCTCGGCCATGCATGGCCAGGATTTTCAGTTAACTGACCCATAGCATTTTGTCCCATTGGCAACTTTCCTATTTTTGTGTTTTTTTAGGTAACATGGCCTGTAGTAGGCCTACCAGCGTTCACACGCGTGCAGTAGTGGGTTAGGGCGCATGTACCCTGACCCAAGAGGATTTTCAAGAGTTTGTTCAGCATAGTTTTGGCAAGGAAGGGATATGAATTGGCCTGCTGCCAGGTAAGCATGTGTGGTGAAATTTAGGGTTATAACACATATTTCCTGATTAGTTTCTGTAACTCTTGCACAACATGCTCATCCCAAATTAACTTAAGACAAGCATACAAAAATTCGATGAGTTTACTTAGCTATTTTCCTTCTTTTGGTCAAGCCGATTGATCAAATTCCTGAGGCATTCCGTACTCTTTTATTTATGGTCACATTTTAGATGAGGATCCTTGATTCCTCTTGAACTCCTATCTTTCTTCCTCTAAGATTTGTCTTTCTTTCCTTGCATCAAAAGCCTGAGTCTTCCCCACATCTTTCCTGACACCAGACTCTTCTGCAATCTTTCTTTGGATTGTTCTATATTCTCCTGTAGAAGCGCCTCCTTGAGTAATAACAATGACTCTAGGGTATTTTCTATGTGGTTTGACATATATTAGTTTCACTTGTGGGTTCTGTTGGGGTCCTCTTCTTTCTTGAAGCTTAGCTAGCATCACAGGGCATTCTTCTATGACATGCTTGAAAGAGTTACAATAACTGCAGGTTGTGCAAGGATTCTGACAATCCCTTGCTAAGTGTCCTGGTTGAGCGCAGTTATAACAGATTATTTGGCCTTGGCCTCAGCCCATACCTCCTCCTCATCCTCGTCCTCTGTATCCACTGCGAGGGTTGAAGTTTCCTCTCTCTAGAGAGTTGTACTACATAGTGTTTCCTTCTTGTTGTACTTCACCTTGAATCTTGTATATGTCCCTCGACCTCTCATGCATGAGATTGTAAGCTCTACAATCTCAATCATCATGCCCCACTGATTTAAAAAATGTGCAATACAAGTTTGTGGGTGTCTAAACATACTTCTGCATGTAATATAACTCACCTGAGTGATGCATATTTATGCATACATCGCACCATGGCAGGTTAACTTGCTTCAAGGGGCTCAATGCTCCTAAGGCCAAATAATCATGAAATAAGGGACAGTTTTCCTTATCATGACCTTTGGATCTGCATATTACACACCAAATATCTTCTCTTTTGTCCTTCCCCTTGTCCTTCTTCGTATCCTCTACCTATAGAGACAAACTAGTCAGTTGGCTCAAGATCTAGCTCATGCCTGAGCTAGATTCTCCCATAGGTGTTGATTCAAGCTTCATGGTGATCTCCAAATCTTCTGCCTACGATGAAATCTTATGTTGCATTAGAGGGAATCTAATGTGTGGTAAGAACGCCATGATGAACCATTCTTTGTTCTATTCATCGAGGATCTGAAAATTTAATCGGCCTTTTAGGGTCTTGAAACTTTGGTCGAACTCCCAAACATGTTCTGCTACCTTTTGTTTGATCTCTTTTAGCTCTGTAATACATTGTGACAATGACTTAGGTTTCTTAAACTCTGCAATCAGTGCATTCTTGATCTCGTTCAGTGTCTTAGGTTGCGCCATTCCTTGGACAAGTTTCATGTACCAGCTTAGTGTGCGGTCCCTTAGAGTGGTGTTGAACGGGGTTCTCTTGATGGCTTCGTCGGTGATACTTTTAATATTCCACATGGCCTCACACAGGAACCAATGTTGATCAGGATCCTCAGATCCATCTCCCATGAAGATAGGGAGCCTCATCTCATCTGCCATAGAGTTCCCTAGGCTTCCTTTCTGAGTATAGGCTAAGGTGCTAGTAACAACACTCTGAAGACTATGGTGGTTCTGGCTATTCTAGCTTCTTTGTGCTATTGAAACAATAGGGGGTTAATGTTACTTACTTCAGAAATTTGCACAGTTCCCGAGGTTTTTCGCTCACTTTGGCGAAGTTCTTCAGCTTCCCCTTCTTCTTTTCTAGTGGGTTCTGAATGTTCTTCGTCGATTAGATCTACCTCTTCTCCACTGTAGAAACCCTCTTCTCCATAGTTTTTCTTAAACAGGTTCTCAAGGTGAACCCCTCTGAATACTCTTCCACTGCACGTATGTCCATCTTCTATGTCATTTTTTATGTCTGAATTTCTGAACATTAGCCTTTTCAGGTCCAGCCAATCTACTATATCTTCAATATGTTCTTTTCATGCAACAACATCTTGATTCTCAACTTCAGAAAGTGAAATTTTTTTCCTCCGAGTCCTTTGAAAAAGTATCTCTCGGCTTGGCTATATGATTATACCCTATCAACAACATATTCGGTGATATACCCTCCAATGGTAATATCAAACCAATGATTTGTTTCTCTAGATACAACATTGTCAACTCTCTTGACCTTTTGGATCAGTGCTGCTATCCAAACCATAAGAGGTCTAGATCTGATCTCGAACTGGGTATCAACTAACCTAGCCAACCACTCAAACAACTCCTGGTGGATTCCTCCAAAGATGATCTCGTGAATATTGGTGAAGATGTATCTTTGTAGCCAATCTTCAGTACTTAGTTTAGGGTTCTTATTCTAGGCTTTATCGAAGTCCCTCTCTTGATCCTCTATCCACTTTTGAATCTTTGTCTTCGACGGGAACCACCTTGACATTCCCTTAAAAATATTTTGGTCCCAACAAGGGAACCATTTGTTGGCACAGGGGCAGACCCAGGGTTCACTCCAAGAGTGTACCAATAAGCCCTAGCTACTGGCCCTTTCGGAAACACCTGCGAAGTAGATGTAGTCTCACCCGAAGCAGCTAAGAAGGGGGTTGTAGGACAGAGATGTCTACAACTAGGGGAATATCAGGTGGAACTAATACAACAATACTTCAGCATTCATATACCTCTTATCAACTAGATCTACTTTGCGTAGATATAAATCTGATCCAACACAATAATGTAATTAACAATATTACAATGACAGAGATCCAGGCATTAATCAGACATATGACACAAAATATATGTGGTTCACCCTCTCTCTAGGGATACGTCCACAAAACTATGCTTATGATATATTAAGATAAAGCTTACAGTTCTGACCTATGCTCTTAGTCAGTAGATCTTCTCTCTTCTTCTCTCTGTCTCTCACCTTCCTGTGCACCCAGCTGCAGGGCTTGATCTTCGCACCCAGCTAAAGATCTTAAAATACTCTCAACACTCCTCTCTCTCACAGTACAATAATATATCAACCAAAAAAAATCAATATAAATACCCAACTCTAGTACCATGCCAACCTAGGTCCTCTCAACCTCTATTTATACATTATAGTGCCTCACTGACAGCCTTAGGTCGGAACCTAGTTGTCAAAACCCTAATTACCCAAAACCCTAGGTGTTTAAAACCCTAGGTCAACTTGAACCATCTTTTCAGGGCTTCACCAGCCTGTCTTTCCTCCCTTTTCATGCGGTTCTCCAAAGCATCCAATGGTGGCTTTCTCTGCTTGTTGAGTTTTCCTTGATCCATCTTCCTTGTTGATCTGTCATCCTCGATCTCCTCATCCAACGACTTTCTTTTCTGTACTTCACTCTGGATTTTTTTCTCTTTTTCTTACTTCGACCTAGTGACAGTCACTGTGTCTCCCACATGGTTCACATTTGATCTTTTCTTCCTCGATCTTCACTTCCTTCCATAACCAAGGGCCAACATTTACTTACAATGAGATCGGTGACTGCTCCTCTAACCTGGTCCAGGATCCTCTTCACCAAGATCCAACTATGCTTCTACGTATCTTTCTCCTCTCAGACTTCTCTCTAGGGAAATGGCATAGGCTTATAATGGAGGAAAAAGGAAAGAATGGACAATTCTGGCTCAAAACTCACAAGGTGGCTGCAAATTCTTGGGGCAAGGAGGGGATGTAAAATGGGTAGAGTTTCATTGTTCTTATGTTTCTCTTAGGAATGAGACCCCAACACCTCATTTTATATGACAAAAGGATGGTTATTCAGTTGGGTTACGGGCTATAGGGGGTGGTATAGTTGGAAAACTACCCAATAGCCCGTAATCTCAACGAATTCCTTGCAACTTTTTAATTTTTGCAAAATTTGTGGATACACGGGCTATAATGGTGCATCCATCCTATGCACATGTGATGTAGTGGTGCAACAAGTGTGTATACGTGGGAAGTAGTGGTGCATGGCATGTACATCTTCAAAAATGTGATTTTTAAGAAGAGTTGCTCAGTGATGGCTTGGAAAAAATAGTAAGTAAGAGGGCCAAATGTCAAGTATGCATGTATGGTGCAATTTAGGGTTATAACAGATACATGAACCAAGGTTCTACAATTATGAGGGGAAGTGAGGTAATCAACATGTCTTTACTAACCATATACTCATTTGTGTAGTTTCCATCCGTTAACAATTACTTAATATGTGACATACCATGTGTACAACATTCCTTTACTATGATATTCATTCAATTACCACTTACTCTAGTGCACGACATTATATCATCGTGTATAACTAACACATTCATAATACTTAAACATTTAGCATCATTGCACCATAACAATAAACATCATAACATGCAACCACAATACACATGTTTAACATGGTTCACCCAACTTGGGCTACATCCACAAAAAATGGCTTCTTATATTAGTCATTGAAAATATTCTTATAGATGTGCACTGTGCTACAAAATATGAAAAAATATCATTACCCAAACCTTCCTAGCCATTCTACTGTAGTGCAAGCTTCACTCATCAGCCATAGAATTTGAATACTTAACCAAAATCGCATCTCATGCACAATGCACCATAACCTCTCATTATATGAACCCTTGTACCCAAAAACCCTTTACATTTTTATACATCAAAATAGGGCCAAGCCCATTACAAAGTGGACAAAATGTCCCAAAAACCCAATTGTCTATAGTTGTCTTATGCCTTTTGCACGTCACTCTCTCACATGCTTTGGCTCCTTGAAGTCTTCTCTCATCGCGTTCTCTGGTCCATCTTCTAACTTCCTTTTCTTCTTTGACTTATTCTGGAACAAATCCAAAAAAATAACCAAAATTCCTATCTAGTTGGCCCCCAACACTCACCTATGGCTCATCTTGAGCCACTCAGGACTTCTTCCAGTGCGTCATAAAATTTTCAAAGATATCTTTCATTGTTTTGGCCTTCTCCTTGACCTCTAGTCCCTTCTGCAAAATTTGGTGAGTTGTGCCTATAGTGATCTAAGCCTGCATCATCTTGACACTTTCATCAATTGCTTCTTTGATTATGCCTTTAGTTGTTGCTAAGTTTGGTGTCACTATGTATGCTTCGTCTAGTAGTACTTCTATATGTTGCATGTGTTCCTGCTTCTCCACCTTTATTTGATTCATTTCTGAATGCAAATTTTTGTTCTCATTCATCGTTGTTACCACTTTTTTTGGTGGTATTGTTCCCATCACTTCTTTAAACTTATGCTCATTTTCCTATAAATATTGGATATTTTCACTGATTTCTTATTTCTCCTTATATTCACTAAGTTGTGTCTAGATTCCCATATTCTCTATATAAATCTGAGTTCATTCTACTTCCAAAGTATTTATGATTTCCACCATTGTTATCACAATTTTCTCCCTTTTTTCCTTCTCTTCAGGTGGAGTACTTGGTTCCATACGTGCTTCCAGGTCAACTATTTGTGTGTGGAATCCATGAATGGATTTACTTATCTTCATTACTTGGTCTTCAACCGAGGCCTCCTTTGTTTGAGCTTCTGGAATTTCTTGATAAACCTTCTCAAAGGCCTGCGACATTATTTCAACCTTCTATGCAACCTCATTTCTCTCTTGCTTAACTTTGTTGAATTCCATCTCTAATGCAACATTTGTTTCCATAACCTTCACCAACTCACTGATGTATTATCTGTATGCACGTTCATCTCTTGCATTGTTCTCATCTGTAATTCTTGTAATACATCCATTGGCAGTTTTGATAGCACTAAGTCAATGTGGCCTAGTGATCTTGCAGGTTCTTGCATCTCTGTTGTGGGGAAATATACTACCCCCATCGCTATATTAACTAATATTCATTCTCCTACAACTACTAATGACTGGGATATTGTTGGACCTACCTCCTAAGTCTTGGTAGTTCTTGTTGTTTGTTCCTCCTTTGTTTGTCACCCTAATGTGATGTTTGTTTCTTCTAGTAGTTGTCACAACTCAACCATCTGGTCTTGCATGAGTATTTTCATCTCTTCCTCCTGTTGTGTTGTACGTTGAAACACATCTTCATTGACTTATTTCACTTGGTCACCACTCTTCTCCAGATATTCCTATGTCAAATCCCATATATCCACTTCTTGGATAGCCTTGCACTTTGTCTATTGTGGCACAAATCTCCTTGTCTCTAGTTATTTCCTCTTCCTCTCTATCCACAATGCTATCTATTGTTCTTTTTCAATGGTATCATTTATTTTTCCTATGTTTCTTCTTCTTCATCATCACCATCAACCTTGTTTATTTTTTTGTTTTTTTTTATTTGATCGCCCTATTTCCACTAGTGGAATCTTCCACTCATCATCCTAATAGACCATAATATGGCCCATATCATATTCAATCAACCTATGTTGTGTTTCCATCCATTGTTGATCTGGGTCCTTCTTTGCTTGTATATACATGTGGTGATGCCTTGCCTTAAAGCATTCCACTTCCTTATATTCCATGACCAGCTGAGGTGGTATCCATGATGTATGATCGATTTTGTCCCTAATAGTTTCCTTGTAGATATAAAATGTAATATTACTATCTAGATGTCCTGCCTTATGTGTAGTAGACCATAGGTTCTGATATTGTGTGGCTAACCATGGCTTCTCCCAGACTTCCAAAAATGGACTATCATCTATCTCTCTCCAAGCCAATAATGCTATTAAAATGAGTAACCAGGAATAATGGAACTTGAACCCCTTATCATCTGCTTCCTCACAATCAATAAAAAATTGGTTCAATAGAAACATCGCCCAGTTCATCTAGATGCCCGAAACACATATTTCTACTGTCGATATCACTATTGTTAGCACTTGATATTTTCGACACTTTCTCAACAACTTACAGGCTAAGGATTGTGTCACAACCCTTACCTTCACATCGTATATCCATGTGACATCCAATCCACATTGTCCAGGAAATGTATGGAGTTTATCCTTCATTCTCTCAGTGAGATATTTCTCATTCTTCTTATCGAAAAATAACAAATATGGGTCCTCCCCTTGTAAATAAATATTGGTGATGTGCACTATCAAATATGTATTAATGGATACTTCCCTATCAAGACACATGTATCCCCCATGCACAAAACTTAGCATCATTTTAATACAAGCATTAATCTCTTGGGTCCATCCAAAATGTGGGATATCAAAGAGGTTTAGAATTCCTTCCTTTTCCAATCCCATATCCCACACCTATGGTTCTATGACTATCATATGGGTCTAAAAAATAATGTACTTATTAAGGAACTTACTAGGTACTAACTCTATAACCTTATTATCATCGGTGATGTCATGGTTAGCATACTTTAGTGCAGGTATTAGACCTTGCATGTCCCCTTCTACAATCACAACTTCTGGAATCGGTGGATCCATAAGTGGATACTTCACATATTTGTATAAATTAACATGTTTTTTTATGGCTTTCTACGCGGGATAAAATCCATAGGCAATCTTGATTCTAAGAACAATTCCTCCTACATCTCTTTCATTATATGCATTTTTTCTAGTTGACCACGTGGTTTCTTTAGTTTCTCATTAACAAGTCCTTCCACGTCTTGTCCATACAATTGTTCTACTTGAACATCACCTAATTTTTTTACATATCTAATAACATATGGCCCTAGCCAGCTCATCCTGAACGTTCCTGGGTGATTTAAGAACTTACTATCATATAGCAGTACTAGATATCCTATCTAGAATTTCTACTTCCTAATGTGTCTATCATGCCACGCTTTTTTTCATGCCTTCTATACTTGTTGATGAAACCCTGCAAAAAATTGATCCTCCTTTAATATCAGTAATTGTGATACTATTTCTTCTACTGCACTAAAATCCATAAGGTCTTCCATCGTAGCAATGCGTAGACTTGGTACCAAAAATTTCATGGGAATAACTACTTCCTAACCATATTCTAATATAAAGGGTGTCTAACCTGTCAACTTCTTATATGAAATCCTATAAGACCAAAGCACTATAGGAATCCTTAAGTCCCATTCATATCATCCTATGTTACAAACCTTTGTCGATGCATTCTCCAATATCTTATTGAAATCCTCCACAGTTCCATTAGTTTGTGGGTGATATGGATTTCTCTTACGATGTTGAATTTGGAACTCTTCTATCAATGCTACAATTTTCTTGTTCAAAAAGTGAGTCCCATGGTCACTCATAAGTACTTTAGGACACCCAAACCTTGTGACTATGTTCTCAAATAAGAACCATGCAAATGTTTTTGTGTTTCAATATGCAATTGGTCAAGTAGTATTTCATGGTAATTATGTACCTAGCTCATGTTCTCCTCGTCGGTGGATTAATTGGTGTGATAAAATAAACCTCCCATTTTTCAAATGCCTACAAAGTGACTTGCAAATTTAAAGTCATCCCATTCATTCACGACAACCTTCCTACTCTTTGGAAAATGTCATAACTCTAACAAAATTCCTTCATGTTATTATGGAGGGTGGGCCATCAATTCCCTACATGCAGGATCTTTTGCACTATATCCTTTCCTACATAATGTCCTCTTGCAATTCCATCATGCATCTCTACTAGGATCATTATTCTTTCATGTTCTAGCACATAATATCACAATATCCCATCTAAACCTAACTTATATAAGTTTTCTACAATCAACTGATAATTTGCTACTTTAACCACTAGTTGTTTCTTTTGTGCTACTATCACATCGGATGGATCCACTCATGTGCTCAAATATTGGACAATTTCTACAAAGTGGTTGTCTACAATTTGAATTGAGAATACATGTGCATCTAATAAACTATGATATAGATTCCCTATGTCTTCTCCTATTAGTATCTATGAAAAATGGTCTAGTCCTTCATTTGGTTTCCCTAGCTTCAAAATAAATTCGAAGTCATACCCCTGGAACAACAATAACCATATGCATATTCTCCCCCCAACACTAGCTTGTTCACTAGGTATGGAAATCCAAAGTGGTCTGTATACATCTTGAAGTGGGACCCCAACAAGTAGTGTCAGAACTTATGCAAGGCATAAACCATTTCCAAGCCTTCCCTTTTTGTTGTCGTGTAATTCTTCTCAGTAGTCGACAGCTTCCTACTAACAAAATAAATTTGATGGTCTAACCCTCCCTCTCCTAGATGGGCTAATACTACATTGAGTTATATCAAATATGCATCCACATGAATGCAAAAGTCTTTCTCCCAATCTGGGAACACCAGAATGGGTGTAGTGACTAATGTTTGCTTCAATACATCCAAACCCTTCTAACAATATTCATTCCACTGGAACTTAGCTTCTTTCTTAAAAAATTCTCCATTGGACTTGTAATATGTGTATAACCTTTAGTAAATTTCCTATAATATCATATATGACCCAAAGTTGTTCTCAAATGTCTCACTGATTTAGATGGTGGAAAATTAACAATTATTGTTATCATGGCAGGATCAACCAACAAACCCTGTTTTCATAACACATGACCTAAAAATATCCCAAATGGTGTGCAAAAAATATATTTCTTTAAATTTAATTATATATGATATTATCTACATATATAAATCATCAACCTTAGAGTTTCTATGTGATATTCAATAAACTAAAAACAATCCAATCATCTAAGTAAACTTCAAGAAACTTATGACTAAATTCCTTAAATATTGTGACAACTACTCTAGAAAACACAACATGTGCATTCTTTAACCCAAACGACATCATTGTGTATTGGTAGCTTCCACATTTTGTCACAAATGCCATATTATGTCTATCTTCTGGCACAATCTTTATTTGATGGTATACTGAAAATCTATTGATGAACGAGTAGGCCTCCGTCCCTCCTATGTTTTCTAGCACTTTTTTTGTAAAGGGGGTTGGGAAAGGGTTATGTAAACATGCATCATTCAACTTCCTTAGGTCAACGAAGATTCTAATACCCCTTGTTTTCTTATCTTGAACCACAATTTGACTTATCCATTTAGACTCCGCGACAGGGTCTATGATACTATCTTCTATCATTCTCTCAAGATCTGCTTTCACGTTTTCTTTATACTACAGATTTAATCAGTAAGGTCTATGTCTTACTATATTAGTGTCTAGTTTTAATAGGATCTTCATTTCTCCCATTTCTCAAGAAATTCCATTCATCTCTGAAAAGGTTGTCGGAAAGAGATCTTGATATCGAGCAATAGGACTGCAGTATTTTCCACAGTCTTGTCGTTCCAATAATCACCAGTATTCGTGAGCTTTGGTTTCTCCTTTGTTCCAATGTTCACTTTGCACACCCTCAATGGTTTCACATATGCATCATATTCAAGTTCTAGAGCTACTATGTCGCACTCCCCTTCAGTCTCTAGTACTTGTACATTCATTGGATCTTCCTACTCAATAACATTATAACATTCTAATAGTTCATGGATGGTTGTAAACTATCTCTGTGCACTACACATAGGTAATGTTTCTATCTTCCCTTCTTACATAGAAAAATTACTTCTAATGACATGTAAATATGCATCTACTAAAGGTGACTCAACTTCAAAGTTAAATTTTACCTTAAAATTTTAGGTGAGCTCTTCCCAATCTATTGTCCCTCTATGCACTTCTAACTCTAGATACCAGATCTAGGAAACTGTCTCCACTGTATGTATGAACTCGTGTGCCCATTCCTGCTTCGGCACTTGTCTCCAAGTTGTAATACATTGCGAAACATAATATGTTGGACTACTCATCCCTATATATTTTTTCATAATTTCTTCTGCTCCAAATCTTATCTGCATCAACCTTTTACAATGTTTACAATCCTCAATCCCTTCCTTGCGTGGTGTCGACCATCTCACTAGGGTTTCTCTCAGTGCAACATATAGTGATAATATTCTTTGTTGTTCAGGTATTTTCAACTCAAATTCATTGACAAAGGAACTTACCTTAGTTAATCCATCAAACTTTGGTGTATCGTGTACCTCTGTTCTGATCTAATGAAAAGAGTGAGTAATGCGAGCACATCCTCTAGTCGATACTTCATTTAAACTATGCTACCAATTTTCAAGTCCTTTCTTCGATTTTGATTCAAAAGAGATAATACTTCTCCAACTAAGAACACCATGTGCATTGTCATATTATACAAGTTATCAATTTCCTTTCTCGTGGGCTCCACATACCTCCTGGTCTCTATGGGGTCTAATGGCACAGTGACCTTTCAACCTCCTTCTTTAAAAATTATTTTTCTTTTATTCAAGTGAATAATCATTTGATTATGAAAGGCCCAGTCTAGTCTGAGAAATGCTAGATATGGTTGACTATTTCCCATGATCTCAATGACCTCAAATTCAACTACACTATGCAATCCATCTATGTTCACAGGTACTCCTACCAGTATCTTGATCAGTATTATCTTATGTTAGTTGGACAACCTCAACTAAACAATTGACCAAAGTAGCTTTGGTTTCCCCATCATATCCCATGTTTGTCTCGAAATAACATTGAAAACCATTCCTAAGTCTAGGATGAAATTATCCATGTCATATTCGCCTATCTGCACACTTAGTCTGAACTCTTTATTTTTCCTCTTCTTGCACAATACCTGGTTCAGTGCTCTTTTTGTAGTAGGTACCTCTATGTCTTGAGTACACTAATAAATCATTCTATGTAATGCATTCAACGCTATTCCATCCTTCATCAATTCTAAACAACTCTTTAGAAAGTATTTCAAATGACTTGCCTTTTCAACTAGCCTTTCGGGAATAGTGTGATCATAAACTAATGACATATCATATACCAATGGTTTCTTTGATGTGGATGTTATCCAGTATGGTCCTAGTATCTCATTTATTTCTTGTTGATAGGTCTCTTTATCTTTCTACAAATTGAATGCCGATGAAGTATTAGCTTATTTCCTTATCTTTGTTTCAACTCCCTTTCCCTTTTCCGTCCCATCCGATCTAGTCCTCATTCCTCTGCACTTAACAACTACTACTCTGGGATCATTGTCACACTCCTAGGATACTATCATCTATAGGTTCTAATTACGATTTTGATTCTCTCTTTCCTTCCACTTCGCTATCAATTGAGGATACTCTTCTATCACATGATCCAATGCTCTGCAATACGTGCACGCCGTGCAAGGATTCAATAAATCTCCTACTAAATGTCCTGGTTGATTGCAGTTATAAAAAATTATTGGTCCTCTTCCTCCTCGAACAAATCCTCCACATCCTCAACCTATGTCGAATCCTCCTCTTCCACCCTAATTAAATCCTCTCGGGTTATTGTACTGTGGAACTCCTCCTTCTACTATGGCCTTTTATTCTCGGATTCTATATGCATCTTAAGTGTGCTCTCTCATTAAATTGAACGTGCGATAACATTTTTCATCATGTCATCATGTCAGATTATTTCCCCATGTCTTACATATCTCACAACACTCTACTCTTTCCAAAGGGTTTATATCTCTTGTGGCCATATATTGTGCAGATGCTGGACATTCTTCCTTTCGATGGAATTTCGTCTTACATGTGATACACCAAATATGTTCACACTTTTCCTTTTCCTTTTTTATTTATGATAACTAAATTATTAGTGGACACAACTATGAATGTACCTATGACATACCCGTGCCATCTCCTACAGGAGATGTTTCTATATTCATTGTGATTTATAAGGCTTTGGGTTGCAACGTGACCTTCTATTTTTTAAAGGACAACGAATATGCGGAAACAGACCTAAAATAACCCATTCTCAATGTTGATTTTCAGGAATATGAAAGGTTAATAGACCCATCACATCTTTAAATATTTGATCATAGTAACAAACTGTATCATTAGGTACTTTCTTAATCTCTTTTATCTCTATGATATACCGAGATTCATATTTTGGATTCCTGAATTCCTTTAACAATGCTTCTCCAATATCTTCCAAATCTCTTGATTGTCTTACCAATTTAGTTTTCTAATACTTCATATACCATAGTAGTGCATGACCTATAAACACCATGACAAACTACGCAATGTATGTTTCCTCATATAATACATTCTTCGCAGTCCATATCTTTTCACATATAAACAAGTGTTGCTCAAGGTCTTCTGATGTTGCTCCCTAAAATTCAGGCATCCTTAGTGTATGATATATTCCTTCCATTGAAATATATGCGGTACTTACTTTTGATGATGTTGACCGAGTCTGGTTTGTTATGCTACTTCCACTATTCTGACTATTGTTTTGACTTCCTCCACTAACTATAATTTCTCTCGACAATGTTTCGTTTTCTTCTTTATATCTAGGTGACATGCACAGGGTCATGATTTCAATGCAGATTTCAATCTTAGATGGAATTCCTTATTCTATTGGATTGTGTTATAACCGTATAATTTATAGGATCAACTGTTGATTGTATTTTTGATCCCTTCATTGTTTTTTATTTGCAGAGATTACTAGATCCTGAAAAACAAAGAAAAAAAAAAAAAAGAAAAGAAAAGAAAGAAAGTGAGAAAAGAATAAAAGAGGGCATAAAATAAATTAAATAAATCCCCATGTAATAACAATGGCTTGATCCATACAGTCTAAGCATGGCCAAGTCCTTTTAAATTGATGTTGATAGGCTTAGTGAGTAAGCTTGACTAAACTGTTTAATCTTAGTCAAGATGATAGGTTAGGTAGTGAATAAATTTAACCAAACAACCTAATCTTGGTCAAATATCCCCTAGGTAAAAGTATTTTCTTAGTCCAATGGTATAAGATGGGCTAAAGGTGCAAATGATGTAGGTTAGGACATAGGTTAAACAACTTCTTTTCAATAAATATGTATGATGATTGATGAAAAATGCAAGACTTTGGATGATGAATTGTTTTTCTAACCCCATGGTGATTAAGAGCAGAAGAAGCAGTGTGTAGAACCCATAAAAAGTCATTAAACCTAAGTCCCATGCCATATGTTGAATCATGCCCTAGAAAATTAAAGATCAGGCCTAGATCTACAACTGAGTGGTGAGCACCCAGATCTACGACTCTGAAAATATTTCGG
>ML827936.1:75297-99713 GCA_009831015.1 Picea engelmannii
GGCTGCACGAGCACCGTTGATCCGGGCGCGACGATCGTGGCCACTGGGAGCTGCATCAATAATTCTGGACCCCCCCCCTCAGCTTAAAGGGAGAAAGATGGGGGGGTCCGGAATGACCTTTATCGCCGTTGATCCGGGCGCGCTTATCTGAGCCGTTGGAGAGATGCGCCCCTGATTCCGGACCCCCCCCCACTGCTTAAAGGTCGGAAGGCAAGGGGGGTCCAGAATTTGCTGTGCGCCGTTGATCCGGGCGCGCTCATCTTGACTGCCCGATCTCTCTTACTGCTTACCACGGGCGTCATGTCACCCAAAACCTTGGACAAGTGGGTTTTAACCCATTCATTTGATTTCTGACCCCCTTAGCAAGAAATATCGCTAACAGGTATCATTTTTTCACTAATACATATTTGATGCAGATGATGATAGCATTCTTTCGAGAATGATGATGCTGCCAATGAAGAAAAACTTTCGATGACTCGTAAATATGCTAGCCAATGTTTCAAGATGATATTGACGATACTGTCCTCCTGATGCCACTGATGATGTAGACCTCTCTCGCCTGATGCTGATGAATAATACCCTTCTTGTTAAGGGGGAGTGTTGAAATAATGTAACTGCAAAGAGCATTCTTATTATTATTGTTATTTTATTATTAAGATTAATCCCCATTGTGGATTAATCATGTCGGTAATTGTATTAGGACCAAATCCCCTTTTGCGGATTGGTCCTCGGACTATTATAATGGGAGGAATAAGAATTCGGCCCCAACAATTATTATTGAAGACCTAGAATTAATTAAAGGTGGGTTTACCCACCCAGAGTGAGAGGTCGGCCCTACCAGTGAAACCCTTTCACATGTGCCAGTCTTGTATATATAGGAGGCTAGCGCCTCACTTCTAATACACAACTCACTTTCTCATTCTCTTATGAGGCAAGATGAAATTACCAGTTGGAGAGAGGAGATGAAGAGTGGTGCATCTCTTGGGGAGGACTATCTGTATTGGTTTGATTTATCTCTTAAACATTGTATAAACTATTTATGATAAGGAAGTTTTTGCTGGGTTTTCTTCCCCTAGAGGGTTTCCTAGGATAAATGTTGTGTCTCTTGTGAATGTGTATTTCTCAGTGATATTGTTCTTATGATGCTCTTATATATTGAAATTAAAAGAACTATAATAATGGCATAAACATTAATAGATCTGCACCTGGAAGCATCTTTGAGAAATATGATAGGATTAAAAAGAAGAACCAGATGCTGACTAATAGCACCTACTCCCAGTTCTGGAATCAAACCTCCATGGCACAACACATACTATTGTCATCCTTTGATATAGAGAAAGGAAGAATGCATCTGGAATTTCTGCAAGCACAGGTGCCTCACCCCAAAGAGATCACTAACTAAAAGAGGTCAACTATTGTTTTTGACACTAAACAGGTCCATCTAGCTGACCAAATGGATTTGCACAAACAAACTGGAGAAATGGTATTCTCCACATTAGCACATGCTTCCTCTACCGCAGCTAAGTTACAGGTATCTTTAACTAATGTCCAGACCCAATTGAAGTTGGAAAAGATATCCTCTTTTGCAAAGGATAATAGAATAAAATCCTTAGAGGCGTTGGTGCTCAAGATTGGGTATGATCCATTGAATGTTAAAGCAGTTGAGGAAATGTTGAAGAAAAATAATGCTGACATTGCATATTTGAGAAAACAATTGAAATTTCCACCAACAGAGGATTCACAAGCTAAAGAGGTAGTTGAAGCCGAAAACGAGAAAGAAGAATTGTTGAAGCTTATCATGCAGCAGAACGCACAACTCAGAGAAATAGAGATAGACTTGGAAAAATTATTGAAATAAAAGGAACAAATGACACCAATAGAATTCATTCCATTGAGTATAGTTCCCATTGTAGAAGTAAGTACAACAACAGTTCCAACAACCACTACAACAAAAATTCCATTAGCAGCCCCATTAACAGCACTGGAAAATACTCTCGAGCTAGCAAACTCCATGGAGGAAATGAATTTGCAAGAGACTGAGATTAATAGGTTGAAAAGGGAGGTTGAAAATATCCAGGAACTCAAATCTTGTTTCCAAACAAGATATAATGTTGAGAGACAGGCAGCAGAGAAGCTTAAGCAGGAAATACAACAATTCTAGAAACAAACAGTGGCAGGCAAGACATTAGCAGAGGCTAAGGAAAACATATGGACAGATATTGCAAAATCCATAAATGAAATTTGGCCCATGGTGCAAATCATGTTCGAGCAACATGATCTAGTGTTAAAGAGTAGGCAAGCCATTTATAGGATAAACATAGAGCTGGGTGAGATGCCCTTAGTGGCCAACAAGATCATCAAGTTTCTAAACTCCAAAACCAAAGAAGAGTTGGTAGAATTGAAAGTCAAAGATAGAAAAAAGACTATCCTCGAGGTAAAAAGAGTATTGACTAAAAGGGGATTGATGTTACAGTTGAAGGAAAAGGCTCAGAACATGGACATTGGAGTTCGAAGATTTTTTAGCAAGATTGAAGCCTTACAAAAAAAAAGGTCTTCCTGATCTATGTGTCCTAAATGATAAACTAATGACTCTGTCCGATTACAAGAAAAGGATCGCCACCGTGGCCAAAGACAGTTCCAATTTTTTAGGGATACAGGGCAACATCACAGGAAAATCATTCTTGGAGACTCTGTAGCATGACCTCAGCATTCAGCACGAGATCAAGTATGTCTTCATCATCAAGCAAACTTTTGCTAAATACACCGAGATGGATTAAGTTTATCGCCGGTTATTGAAAATTACCATCCCAAGCACACAGAGATGGGATGAGTTGTGCAATTGGATTGAGTAAAGGCAATGCCTCATCCATATCAGCAGCCAGCTCAGTGTCCAGCACAGTTGAGGTCATCTGAATGACTCAACAATGGTCTTCCCCGAAATCAGCATGAGAGATTCAACACATCATCATCGGTTACTACATTTATGCATCTTGTTATATTAGTTAGTTTGACTCAGACTCTTTCACATCCTGATCATTAATGAAGGGGTCGTTGTAACTTTTATTATAAATATTTCTCACTTAGAAGTAGGAGGGGTTGTTGATCTTTACGCCCGAGCAAGCTCTAGTTGTTGTAATTTTTATCAATAAGTTATTCCAGTAATACAAAGAGAAGTTTCACAGGATTCCTGCATGTCCATTGTTGGTGAAGTTCCCTCTGTCTGCATACAAGTATTTTCTTTCTCAGTTATCATATTGTCTTTCTAAAATATAATCTTTAAAAGAAGTTAAAGTTGCAGAATTTACCATTGTGTACTCTGTTCTTAATCTTTTGTAGATTTTAATGTTTTTCCTATAATGTTATAACAAAGAAATTCTTAAATGCTTTTTTGTTTTAACTGATATCTCATCTTTTTAGCAATACACCATTTTCATTTCTAAAGAATCCAACATTAGCACCATCTCGCCCTATGAAATGAATCTTGTAATGTTGTCTTTAACTTCTATCTTTTAAAAACAGACCCCATAGCCCAATGGAAGCATAATTGATATTCAACCACTTCATTCAAAAACAATATGAACAAAATGGTTATATTCTTTCAAACTAGCCTAAAATCTTTGAACACTCAAACAAACCTAGAACTCACAGAGAGATCCCTCTCTGAAACTGGTAGGGCTAGCTTCCAGTTTCGAAGCGGTTGGTTAAGGTTACCTCTGATAAGTTTCTTCTTGCCTCATAACAACCTCTGGGAATTTACAGAGTGATAATATATTGTATTGAGGATCCTTTTCATTTTCTTTCCTTTCGCCATATGGTGTGATCTGAAATACTGCACATGGGTCTCTTTTCTCAAATACTCTATGCTAATATTCACTCTCAGGAACAGTCTATTGCTTACTATATCTTAAACCTTCTCCCACAATGAAATACTCCAATCTCTCCATATGAGTCAGTTTCTTCCTCTCTCGGCATCCTCGGTCCATCTAATCCATACTCATCCTTTCCACTCTTAGACCATCCTTTGGTCATCCCTAGTCCCCATATGTGCGCAAAGGTTCCTAACAATCAAACTCCATATTCATAACATTCTTGTTGCATAATAACAGTTTTATCCATGTAGATAGTGTGCTCAAATACCTTCCATGTAGACCCTTGAAAAATTCCCTCTTTGCGACAATATACAACTGGGTACAATCTATTGAAAACTATGTAATGTAACCCCCTAGTATACTATTCAACCATAAAAAAATCACGTGAGAAACCTTATCACTTAATTTATTCAACTATCTATTCATATTAGGGGTCTAGTTTATCAAAGCCTCATCTTGATATCTCCCAACGTTCTCCACTAGCCTTTCTAATCATTCAGTCAAAATTATAGAAAATTCACTAAAGAATATTTCATGATGATTTGTGAATACATACCTTTGCAACCAATATTCATCATTTAGACATGGATTCCTATTATTTTCTCTAGAAAATTCATGTTACTTCCTTTCTATCCATTTGGTGATCTCCTCCTTATTCGGCCTCTAAACCATTCCCCTCGGTTACAGTTCTTGGTCTCGACAATGGAACCATTTTTTGGCTTGAAGTGGGTGGACTCGGGGTTAATCATCAATCTACCAACAAAACAATTATACACCAGCCCTTTTGACATCACTTGTAGAGAAAGCAAATTCTCACCTGAGGAATCTAGAGGGGTTGCATGAACCTGTTGGATTTCTGAGAGGGGGGGTGAATCAGTATTGAGAAATTTATACCACTTTTGACCACAATTTATATTCCTTTAAATTATTCAACTATGTTTATCAGTTCATCATCAATATATTAATTTATCATAAACATTAACATCCATTAGTACATAATAAACAATAATAAACACATCCACACAATACATGGTACACCAATATTTACGTGGAAACCCAACGTGGGAGAGAACCACAGAATGATTTTCTTATATGTCAAAGAATTACATTTAAGGGAGTGCCAACTTCCAATTATCTAGCTCCAACTGGAAGGAGGCTCCAACCCCCTAGTTTCTCAAGCTCCAACCTGAAGGAATCGCCAACATCCTAATTCTTTAGCTCCAACCAGAAGGAGGCTACAACCCCCTAGGTTCTCCAGACACAAATGGAAGGTGGTTACAACCACCTAGTTCTCAGGTTCCAACTTGAAGGAATCTCCAACTCCTTGATTCTCCGATGCCAACCAAAAGGAGGCTACCAGTCCCTTTCATTACCCTGTCCAACCACCCTGAAATATAAATTCCAAATGTAGACAACATGTTACTGTCACTAAATCAACCACTACCATTTTCAACCTAGCACTGTCAACATGTACCAACAATCTATAACAACATGTACCAATCAACCTGCACCAAACGACCTGTAACAACTTGTACCAACACAAGTGCATCAACTATTCACAACACAACCTGTCACATTAAGTTGTCTGATCAATCTCATCAACCAAATCAGATCTATTCACCAAGATCAACCATCGATACAACTCTCAACCATATGAACAATATCACCAAGATGTGCATCAACCAGGACTACTCAAAAACATTAAGAAGATGTTCTTCTAAAAGTACACCAAGTCATGTATGTCACATCATCCATAAATAATGTGCCAACAATACTACTAGCAAGTGCCTCTAACAATGTACCAATCATGCATCAACTATAGATCAAACTATGACTCATCAAGATGTACCAATATCACCATACCATACACCTCATGTATGTGCCAAATCATAAAATATATGTCCTAATATGTAACTCGGCCAAAAACCAAGACATATACCAATATGACCAACAAAAGTCCTCTAGCAATGCATCACAGTATCCATAGGTCAAATACCATAAACCTTTACATCAAACCATGTGCCAAAACCTCACTGTTATGTATCCTCAAGCATGCACCATGTCATGACCAATTGTAACCATCAAAAACTTGCATATAGACATACCTTTAATCTTGTAGCAATCTTGTTGCATCATCATAAAGACCTATACCATACCATGCAACAATTGGAAAAATTCCAATCTACAAATTTGATGTGGCTACCGAACTTACAACTTTCTACAGTTGCCAAATCACTCACGGCTACCAAAAATGCTCTTTCTGTAGCTACCAAAATCTGCAACTATAGAAACACCCACAGCTATAGAATTACCATTTTTTGTAGCTACTGAAATCTGTGACTATAGAAACACCCGTGGCTACAAAATTGTTGTTTTCTGCAGCTACAAAAACACATGCAGCTACATAATTTTTGTTTTCTATAGCTACCAAAACCTATTCTTTTTTAGACCGTAGCTGCCTCAGACTTACCACTTCAGATTTGTTAACAATCCCTTTCAAAGACCTTTCAAAAAATAAGTATTCAATTGTTCAATAGGTAGGTAGGTTCTAATAGGAGTCCCTTGCTCTCTTATTTATACTTGTCAAGTGTATTCCTCTAGAAGTTTTCTTATAACTATTTTACCCCTTTCTCCACCTTTTAGGGCTAACCACTTTCTTGTTGCAACTAACAATTCCTTAATTGGTCAAATAATAACTTATTTACCCTTAACTACTTTCTTGTTGCAACCACTTTATCCATAAATAGTAAACTCGCCACTTCTTGTTGCAACTAATTTATTTTTAATTATTTTCTTATTGCAACAACTTTACTCATGATTAACTCCTAGTTACAACCTCTTTGACTAGTAAAATTATTCTAGGTGCTTCTAGAATAATTGACTTATTTGACTTTCTAGGGGCTTCTAGATAACTCAAAAGGGTTCTCCAACTTCACAAGGTAATATCTCCCTAACTGTGAGAAACTACATGGTGTTCCACATATCACCTGAAATAGAATGACATGTACTATCCATCTAGAATAGTATCACCTACAAATTAATTGATCTCATTACATTATTTCTCAAACAAACTCAGGTTTCTTAACCACAACTCTGGGCTACGTGAATGTGCTACTAAACATTCTCAAGGGTTGACATCAATCTACAATATCACTATCTAATGGTTGACATCAATTACAACCAACTATCCAAACCAATTGTCCATCAATCTAAACCAATTGTCCAACATAACCAAGTTTCTGTAGTGATGAGGGGAAGTGAGGCATTCAACACATCTTTACTAACCATCAACTCGTTTACGTAGTTTCCATTACTTAATGACACAGGCGCTCTCGCTAGGCACATCCGCTCACAAGATCTTTCCTCCTTCCTCAGCCCGAAGAACTGAAACGCTCTTCTATTTCCCTATTGGGAAATTTTCACCCACAACAACTCTCTCATGGGATCCCCTTTCTTCTAAATCAAAGCTGGCCTTTTAATTTGTTATTAGGGTTCCTCCTATCGAGATTTTGGCACTTGCAATGTCCAAACAACTTGTTTTACCGATCCTCGATCCCCGATACGCTCCTTTGTTGCCTTAGCCCATCCTGGCTATGCCCTGGTCCATGTGACCGCTTTCCATAAGACCGCAGCCTTATATTCCTTCTCGTCGGGGTTTCGGACTTTAAGGTGCCAAAATACACTTGTCCTCAGGATCCGCGATACGCTGAATCCTGACGTGCTCTTACGCACTAGCTCTCCTGGCTAGGCTCCTGGCCCATATGACTATTATCCCTGTGACCGCAGTCTTACCTCTCGTCGGGGTTTCGAGCTTTTCAATGCCGCAATGCATTGGCTCACGGGATTCCCGATCTCTCGAATCCTGATTCCCCAATATGCTTACAGCTGGCCCCTTAAACAACACTTCCCACTTCTCCGATGTGCTGATAGCTAGCCGCACGGTGGCACCTTCCTCCTTGTCGGGGTTTCAGACTTCGTGAGTCCGAATTTCATAAACACTTTGTCACCAGGATTCCCGATATCCCGATGACCAAAATGCCGATAGACGGCTTCTTGTCGGGACTTTCCCCGATAACTCTAATTTCTTCCACGCATCCCCTCAAGATGGATGATTCAGATTTCTCCTCGCTTTTTCGAGACTTTTGATGTCCCGATTTTCACGACCTCAGGAACTCCGATTTCCCGAGAGTCGATATCTCGATGTCTAGTACCCGGATCTCCGGAATGGACGATCACATGACATGCGTCCTCTCTCAGATGGATGGCCCAGATTTGTGTCAGGGTTTTCAAGGTGGACTTACCCGATCTCCTGTCCATAGGAATGTCGATATCCCAAATCCCGATGCCTTGATGTCCCGATGCTTCCCAAGCTTCTTACTCTGCTCACAAGGGTTTAAACCCTGTGCAACTCCTGTTAGATTGGACGGCTAATGGGTAACTGATCAACGATCCAACAACTCACTACCCCTGGAGCTTGAACTCTGAACGCGGCCGCAACCTCCTTGCTTCTTTGGCAGATCCAACAGCTGACGGGATTTTGCAAATCTTCTCCACAAGATCCTAACCGTCGATCTCTTCCTCTTTGATGTTTTCTACGGGGTGAACCCAGTATTCCTCTGTGAAAACTGGTCCTCCTGCATGTAACTTTGCAGTGCTTGTTCAAACACGCCACAACACATTCTCCCTGTGCTTCTCTTCGACGAGCTTGAAAGCCTTGTCCTTCCTAAGCTTCACACAACTCTGAGTCTTCGAGAAGACCCTTGCATGCACCCCTTGCGGCAATCCTCGAACACTTCCAAGTGTTGAGTTCTTTCGACTCTGCGCACACCTGCAGCAGCAGTCCTTCAATACTTCGCTCAGATTCACAACTGAGACTTTCCTTAGCCTGCGCACTCCTTTCACGGCTCCTATAACCCAATTTCACTTCTGGGTGAACGAGAACAAGAGTTAAACTATCTGAGCCTTCTGTCAACACACTCCTTGTGAATGAATTCAACTGCACTCCTTGTAGGAATCCTTTCTCAGATAGAGAAACAATTGAAACTCATTTCTTCTACTTCCTTTCTCAGATTTCAAACACTCAGCAAGAAATCATTCATACATAGCATGTAAAACAAATGCATAAAAGGAAGTAAATACTCATGAGCATAGCATTCAGCATACATACACAGAGAACAAACACAAAACCATGGATTTGAATTAAACTCTTCTATTAATTCAAGATCTATACATGGGTGTTCTTCCACGACTCTCTGCTTCTCTTCTCTATGCTCCGGATTATGTTACAATGCACAATGAGGGTGTCTATATCCCATTTCCCTCTTTCTTTATAAAACTATCTAATCTAATATTAAATTCTATATACCTATTTCATCTCAACATAAATGCCTCTATCTACTTCAGACGAGAGCGGGATGCTCAAGGTCTGATTACAATATAAAAGTACACCTCTCTTTAATATCACATTTAAGGTTGGCGCATTATCTTCGAGACAATTTCAAAACTTGTGCTAGTTTTGTCCAGCTGTTCACTTGCATTCTGTGCTGGCTCTCTTGCTGTGAGAGATGCTCCTGCATCATACTCCCTCGCTTGAAAACTTTCATGGGCTCCTGTCCATGAGCTCTTGCACGGTCTGTCCATGCTTCAGAATCTCCGCTTCAGTCTCCCAGGTGACATCTTCAACTGGATGGCCCTTCCACTTGACCAAATATTCAAAATATTCTTTCCTTCTGGTCTTCTTACCCACTCGTTTATCCAGTATCTGCTCCTTTTGTGGCTTCTCTGCAATTGGCATCTGCTTCTGCCACTGAACCTCTAACTGTTTATCACTTGTTTTTGCTTCTCCATCTTTGTATGGGTACAAATATGATACATTGAATATCGGAGAAATTCCGATCCCATCAGGTAATTCAATCTCATAAGCATTCTCTCCCATTTTCTTCAAGACCTTACATGGCCCAATTTTCTTCATCTTCAATTTATTGTATGTTCCTCTCAGGAACCTTTCTCTTCTCAAGTGCGCTAGAATCAAGTCACCAAAATAAAATTGGAGTCGTCTTCGATGATGATCTGCTCTCCTCTTATAATCTTGACTTGAATTTTGTAGTCGCTCCTTCACCCGACTGTGAAGTTCTTTCATCGCCTCTGCGAATTCTTCTGCACTAGCGCTCCTAGTAGCAGTCTGTTCCGAATCTCTCAATTCAGAAACTCCTCTCAGTTGCGTGCCATATACAATCTGGAATGGACTCTGGCCTTTTCTCTGATTCACTAAGTCGTTATACGCAAACTCTGCCTGTGGCAATGTATTGTCCCAATTGCTGTGGTGCTCCGCCACCAGGCTCCTCAGCAAGTCTCCCAGACATCTGTTTACCGCTTATGTATGTCCATCCGTCTAAGGATGATAAGATGAACTAAACAACAAGTTAGTCCCTAGATTCTTCCATAATGTCCTCCAAAAGTGCCCTATGAACTTTGTATCTCTGTCCGAAACTATGCTCCTTGGTAAGTCGTGAAGTCGAATGACTTCTTTGAAAAACAGATTCGCGATGTGCATCGTGTCACTGGTTTTCTGACATGGGATAAAATGTGCCATCTTGGAAAATCTATCCACTACCACAAAGATTGAATCAAATCCTCTTTGCATCCTTGGCAATCCCAATATGAAATCCATGCTAATTTCATCCCACGGCTTCTCAGGTATGGGCAATGGTTGATAAAAACCCGCATTTTGCTTCCTCCCCTTCGAATGCTGGCAAATTCTGCATCGGTCTACAAACCTCTTGACCTCTGATCGCATCCCTAGCCAAAAGTATGACTCGCTCAGCTTCGTGAATGTCTTATCATGACTGAAGTGTCGGACCAATCCTCAACTGTGTTTTTCCTTCAGCAGATTCTCCCTCATGGAGCAATTCGGAATACATATCTGATTGCCCTTAAACAACAACCCTTCTTGGATCATGTATTCGGCCCATTTGCTGCCATCTCTGAGAACTGGATTCTCAGCTACTTCATATGCTTCCTTAAAGTATGGATCATCTACGTACATGTCTTTGAGATCATCAAAACCTGACGTCTTGACTTTGAACTCCTGCAACAGCGAACACTTCCTGCTCAAAGCATCAGCAACTTTGTTAGCAGTACTAGAAATATGTTTTATCACAAAAGTGAAATTTTGCATGTATTCAACCCATTTAACATGCCTTTGATTCAACTTTTCCTGTTGAGTCACAAACTACAATGCATGGTTATCACTATATAAAACAAATTCCTTCGGAATCAAATAGTGCCTCCATTTCTTCAATGCCTGAATAATGGCATAAAATTCCTTATCATATGTGGAATACTTCACCTTCGCTTCATTCAGCTTCTCGCTGAAATATGCAATTGGTCTGTCATCTTTACTTAAGACTGCTCCTATTGCAAACCCACTTGCATCATATTTTACCTGAAATGTCTTTTGGAAATCCGACAACACCAGAATTGGTTGTTCTGTAATCTTTCGTTTCAACAAATTGAAACTCTTCTCAGCCTCTTCAGTCCAGTGAAAAGATTTATGTCTTTTCTTCACTGTATCCATCATCACTACACTGATTCCACTGAAATTCCTAATGAATTTTCGGTAGAAACTAGCCAATCCATGAAAACTTCTCACCTCAAATATGTTCCTCGGTGATGGCCAATTCTTGATTACCTCCACCTTATCTGGATCCATCCTCAACTCATTTGTTGAAATAACAAATCCCAAATAAATGAGTTATGTCTTCATGAACGAGGACTTCTTTATGTTTATCAACATCTTCTCTTGCTGTAATCTCTTCATCACAATGGCCAAATGCTTCAGATGTTCAACCTCCGTTTTACTAAAAATCAGTATATCATCCAGATATAAGATAACAAAATTTCTGATGAAATCCTTCAGAACTTCATTCATCAACCTCATAAAGGTACTTGGTGCATTTGTTAAGCCAAACGACATAACAAGCCATTCATACAAACCTTTATTTGTCTTGAATGCGGTTTTCCATTCATCACCTTCTCTCATGTGAATCTGGTGATATCCACTCTTCAAATCAATCTTTGAAAATAATTTTGCTCCACTTAAGGAATCCATTAAATCATCCATTCTTGGCAATGGAAATCTATACCTGATGGTTATCTTATTAATCGCCCTTGAATCAGTGCACATCCTCTAACCTCCGTCTTTCTTCAGACTGAGTACCGTCGGAACAGCACACGGACTCAAGCTTTCCCTGACCAAACCTTTGTCCAACAAATCCTGGACTTGCCTCTTAACTTCTTCATTCTCCTGCGGCGTCAATCTGTACACAGATTTTTTTGGTAAACTGGCTCCGGGTATGAGATCGATATGATGACTCACACTTCTCATTGGTGGTAACGAACAAGGTAATTCATCCACTACTATGTCAGTGAACTCTTCCAACAGTCCTCGAACTTCTTCTGGCAAATAGTTCACTCTTGTGCTAGTCAAAAAAATCTTCGGTTTCCTGACCACAAAGAATTGTGGATCCTCCTTCTTGTTAACCTCGGTAAGAAGTTCCTTCCCACTCATGAGAAGTATTGTGTTTCTTACTTCCAGCTTCACCCCCTTATCCTTTATTGGACGTAACATGTGTGTCCTCACATTCTTCTCCAGGGTGTATTTGTTCATTCTCCCATCATGAATCACATTTCTATCATATTGCCATGGTCTACCCAACAATAGATGACAAACATCCATAGGAATGACATCACACAATATCTTATCATTATATCCTCCTATCTTAATGTCAACTAAGCACTGTTTGGTGACATTTACCTGATGTCTTTTTTGTAGCCATGAAACTTTATATGGACTTGGATTTTCACTCGTCCTCAACTCCAGCTTTTCTACCATCTCGGTTGAAACGATATTATCAGTGCTACCACTGTCCACAATGACCTTGCATGCCCAACCCTTGGTCTTGCAAGCTGTTCTGAAAAGTCTGGTCCTTTGGACTGAACTTTCCACTTCTTTCTCTGGTGCCAAAAGGACTTTTCGCATCATCAGTGATCTTCCACCTTCAGCGTCTTTTGCCTCAACATCTCGCCTCTGTGCCTCAGCGATGTGAGCTTCTCCAGTTTATTTCCTTTTCTCTAGACACTCATAAGACTTGTGCCCATTCTTTCCACATGTGAAGCATGTGATTACTCCACCTCTTCCTCTTCCTCTACCTCTAGTATGAGGAAAAGTGTTGTTGTCAGCATAATCTCCTCTCTTCTCATTATGCTATCCTCTCTGTTTAGCATATCTCCCTCGCTGTGAGGTTCCACCTCTCTCAGTATGATTCTGAGGTTTCTTCCAGTCTTCCCTGGGCTTCTGATATTTATCCTGGGCAACTGATTTGCCTCTGGGCTGACTCCTTCCTCGACCCCTCTGACTTTTCTTTCGGCTCAGCTTCTCTTCCACTTTCAAAGCCATTTGATAAGCATCCTCCACCGTTTGGATGGTTTCCATACTCATTTCATCTTGAATCTCATATCTCAGGCCATTCATATACCTGGCCACTTTTTCGTCATTGCTTTCGCGATGACCTGCCCTGATATTCAACCTGTAAAATTCCTCAGTATATTCCTTTACTGTCATCATATTCTCTCTCAGTTTCTACATCCTCCTGAACAGAGAAATTTGATAGTCCCTGGGAATAAATTTTTCCTTCATCTTTGCAATCATCATGTCCCAGCTCTTAATTTTCTGCTTGCCTTGGCAACGCCTATCAGCTTGTAGTTCATCCCACCACGAGGTAGCATTTCCTTTTAATATTTTGACGGCATGCCTGACTTTATTGTCCTCTTCGATATCTTCATAGTCGAAGTAAGTGTCTAGAGCTCTAATCTAGTCTAGAAGCTCTTCTACATCCAGATTTCCCTCATAAACTAGAATATCCATTTTTACCTTTGCACCCATTCTTGCAATAGCTTTAAGTAAGTGCTCATTTGTTGCATCCTCCACTGGGATTTCTTCTTCTCCATGTATAGCATCATCTTCATTTTCAGACTCACTGATATCTCCTACATCATCTTTTCTCTTTTTTCTTATCTCCATGTCCACAATCATAGCGCGTCCGTTATGCAGATCTCTTTCTACTTATGGATTCTGCACTTGCCTACCCCTTCCTCTGGACATTTCCCTTTCCTCCCCTGGATCGGGTGATTGTCTATCCCTTCTCCTTGGAGGCATGGTGAATTCTCCTTTTTCTCTGCTACAGAAAGCAAAGAATCTTTTCTAAGCTCTGATACCACTTGACGCAGGTGCGCCCTCTAGGCACGTCCACTCACAGGATCTTTCCTCCTTCCTCGGCCCGAAGAACTGAAAGGTTCTTCTATTTCCCTATCGGAAAATTTTCACCCACAATAATTGTTTGCACCCTTTTCGTCACCTTGGTGAGAAAATAAGAGGTGCTTGCATGCCCAGTTGGGTCTTGTTGAGCATGACAGTTGTAGAGGAAAGGGTTAGAGAAAGAAAAACAAAACTATAAGAAAGAATTAAACTAATACAAACTAAAATACTAAGCATAGGAGCATAGAAATAACAAGAACAAAAAGACCAATATCACCAATGTTTTTAGGCTGATCTATTGATGAAATCAAAGCACCAAGAAGAAAGGGGACTATGAGTCTCTTCTTCCTCCAAGGGAAGGCTCTTGGACCCTCACAAGATTTCTCTCCTTACAACAAGAAAAAATGAAAATGGTGGTGAAAGAACTCCTTTGCAAATCCACTCAATGGAGAGGTGGATTTCTCAATGAAATGGTGCCAATGTGCTCTTGTCAAGGATGGAGTCCTTAAAACAATATAGGTAGCATAACATTACATGAAATTCCTTGAGAAAATGAGGTGCATTCATGGCTTTTTATAGCATTGCTTTGGACTTTTGTGTAACTTCCTTGTAGTGTGAAAAGAGGCCATTTAGGGCATTATTAGGTCTTTGACCAGCCTACCATGTGGATTAAGCTCAGATTCGAGGGTCAAATCAGCTTGGGAGATGATCCATAAGTGGTTGGGAGGCCGACCACTTCAATAAATACGTCGTTTAGCAGGTGTGTAGCTTTTTGCGCTAACAGTCGCGCATCGTGCGCGTATGCGCGCATGGTACGTTTTTGTTCCACGCATGTGTGCGCGCGCCCAACTTCTGTAAAGCGCTCTTCAATTTTTCACTACTTTGTATAGTTTTTGACCTTTTTTGAATGCTGTAAGATTAATTCAGGGCCATGAATGACTTCATTGCTGTTTGACGATGCTGAATTCTTGACGTAGCGTGCAGACAAAATTTCAGTGATAACAGATGCCCCCTAATGTATGAGGTTAGGAGCATACGTATAGACGAAATACATCAATGTTTCTTCTACTAAGAATGTTGTTGTAAGATAGATAAATAGTGGGATCATTCAGAGAAATCCTTTGGAGGAGAAAGGAACCGGTAGAACCCGACCTTCCATAAGGTGTGTAAAATATACAACTGTGTACAAACGAGGCAGGCATGCCCCATGCTCGTGTTATGTAACTCTGAAAAAGATGACTGAAGTGTTGGTGTAGACAACTGCAGTGCCCTCGGGGGCGGTGATGATAAAGGTGAAAGACAATTATGCAAAGGAACATACTCTGAATAATAGGCAATGATCGCGATAATAAGTATCGGCGATGATGCGGGCATTGATGGCCCTACCAAGTTAAGAGGTCTTCGGCAAATGATAAAAATAACTACAATAGTTGCAAAGTAAGACCCGCCATGACATGAGAAAGTGTTGGCGTCGAATGTTATGGGGGCCAACGACAGCAGGGAGTAATGGTGTTTCACCCTGTGCCATCCGAGATCTCTCATTGAGTGGAGAATGAGAATCAAGATACTGTCACCCTTCCGGAAAATTGTGCTGATGTCGACGAAAGGGGAACGCGACTCCCAGAAGAAAAGGGCTTCGTGGAATCTACTGACGTGAGGAAGTGGCAGAGGTACATGGACGAAGTCAAGAAGTGGGAAGACTCAAGACTGCCCTTGGTTGGAGGATGTATGAGATAAAGAGTAGCCGCAACCGTGTAACAAGGTCGAGTGTCAGGGGGACGACAAGACCGGTGATAAGTTGTGCCAGAGGCGGGACAAGGTGATCAAATTCAAAGGGTAGAGGTAAGTGACATGTGAGGTGCTATGAAGATATGGACGATGCCGGCAAGGGTAGGTGATAAGTAATGCTCCAACCAAGGGTGACATGGGTTGTGCGTGGCCAAAAAGGAAGCAAGTCGCCAACGGTGACGACAAAATAAAATGTAATGACTGGAAATAAAGGCGTTTGTACAATAAATAACGAATAATTGGGGAGAAATGTACAAATACAGAAACGGGTGCCCCAGTGTGGTATGGGTGGCCCAAGGAGGGCATAATGTGTTTGGAATATTGACGAAGGGTGGGGGCCCCATTGGTGAGTTTCTGTATGAGGTAGGTGAAATGAAGGTAGGTTCGCAGATGGGAAAACTGAGTGTGGAGGAAATGAAGGGTTCATGATACTACGGAAGTGCAGGTAAAAAATAGAACCGTGAAGAGATAATCTGGTAGTCTGTGTGGGGAAGCTAGAAAAATGAGGAGAAGAAGTATGTGGTTAATTCGCGACATGATGAAAGACTATCGGGACTCCCATCCCTAAAGGGTAATGAAGAACAACATGAGTGTCAAAAGTGCCAAAAGGTTCTATGAATGGGACAACTCATGTGGGTGAGAATGCTACCGGGTGACAGTATCGAAGATGCAAATGGAGGTGTGGGTACTGCAGAGCCAGGAATGGGGATCCTAGAAGCCAACATCAGAGGGTGTGACTGGAAATGTGAATGCGATACAGTGGGAAAGACTACATGCCAGTGCTGAGTATATACCTAAAGGGGTGGTGTTGATGAATGATGATCAAGTACCTGCACACATGACAACTAAATACCCAAAGTGAACAATATCTGAAGAGAATCAAAGATATGAGCATGTATTTGATAAATGTGACTATGCGTGGGCGTACCTGAACATGATCTAAAAAAAAGGTGCCCTGGGGGCTCAGGATGAAAAGCGACCCAGGGACTGCTGTGATGTAGGTGACGGGATGTTGATCCCGTGGTTGAAGACGGTTTGAAAAATGGACACCTTGGGCTCCCGGAATGGTGAGTGGAAGTTTGGCAAAAGGCCTATATATAGCTGTAGGGCCCACATTGCCACCTCATTTGTACCTGCTGCAATAGTGAGTGGACCAGCAGTTTCAGAGGATATTTGGAGATTTGGGGAGGATGAGGAATCCGTTTGAGGAGTTGCGAGTATCAGGTTAGTGGTCTGATCATCCTGCATAGAAATAGGTTTTCAATTTTTGGGCAGGGCTTGTACGGAGGGCCGTACAGGGCTATTTAGGGGATGTGGGCCCCCCATGCGCGGGCAACTCGGTGAGAGGTGCGCATGCGTGCATGCCTGTACACCGATTATACGCGCATGGGTGCGCGATAGGGGGAATTTAAGGCACGCCCGAAGGGCTCACCCGTGAGTTGAACAGGCGTGCATCAGTGCGCGCCTGTGGGTTTGACAGGCGCACAACGGTGCACGTTTGTATGGTGAACAGGCGTGCGTAGGGGCGCGCCTGTGAAGTAAACAGGTGCGCATTGATGCGCACCTGTTCAGTGTATAGGCACGCATATATGCACGCCTGTGCAATGAACAGGCGCGCATGTGTGCGCGCCTGTGGGAACAAAAACCGCGCCTAGGAGGCAAGGTTGAAGGGTAAGAAACGAGTGTTTTTTTATGCTTTTGATGGTTGCATGAGCTGACGTAGGGTCTGTTTTGTCTGCAGGTTGATCGTGGTGATGATGCCTATGCGATGGCAAGACTGAGACTGGGCCCAGTTACGAGATGCCGTGGCCATTGAGGGGCCCGACGTGCGTGCTACTTTGGCAACTTGTGGGTTGCTAAAGTTCTTTGAGTGCCCTTTGATACGGGCACAAGAGTATTTATTGCAGTTCCTGATCCAGATGTGGAGTCCAGAGCTGCACTTCTTCCTCATACGAGGAGAGCAGATCCCCTTCACTGTGGTGGAGGATATTTACTTTTTGACTGGGCTCCCCTTTCGAGAAACGCCCCTACCGGCAGAGTCGGTGCTACCGAGGGATACAACCCTTGTCACGATTGGTGAGCAATACTGCTCAGGTCAGGACTTTATGTCTGGGACTGTGGTGAGCATCAGTGCTATAGACTCCCTAGCTTATCGTTGTATAGCGGCAATGTTCATATATATGGGTCACTTGCGACCCAGCGGATTAGTGGTGGCCAGCTGTTGGTGCTGGAGAGAGTGGTGGCCGGCGAGCAGTTCGCGTGGGGACTGACGCTGCATGCGCGGATGGTAGCGCAGTTGGATCGTTGTCGGTCCACAGGTGCAGGAGAGTTTGCATTTGGGTCGATCCTAGTGGCATGGTTCTTAGACATGGTGCCTATGCTGCACCCGAGGGTTCTGCTGGAGATGCCGGGGGAACGAGAGTCGCGATTGAGGCGGTGGTCGACAGTTTTGGTTCGCCACGGTGGTGGAGAAGCTGGCCACTTCTTCTCAGCAGAGGCGGCACGGATATGGCAGCAGATGCCGCAAGTGATACTTCAGTACCCCTATGCTAGGGTGGACTTGCGAGGGGACCCGGACATGGTGCTACCTCCAGGGGAGGCTTTTGACCATCGAGGTATGTTCAGTATTGGTGTGCATGTTTTGATGTATATTGTTTTGTGAGATATCAGTTCATATGTATATGATATAGATGCTGATACTATCTTTTGTTGTTGTTTTTTGCATATGCAGATGTGGCACCTCGCGGGTGTGAGGTGGAGATGTAGAGAGCGCCAGCTCGGCGAAAGCGGGAGAGACAACCGTAGGGAGAGAGACGTCGGCGGGAGGATGTCGTGGGGTGACCAGCAGATCCTGAGAGGGCAGTGAGGCGGCGCCGGTTCGATGACCCTGGTGCGGGGCCATCACACGCTCCTCCGGCGGAAGTCGGAGTGGATTTTGATGACATACGCCATCGTCTGGAGATGGTGTTGCAGGACGTGCCTGAGGGCATGTGGATGCGTATCCAGGATGAGAGCTTCCTGGAGCAGTGTGTGGGGGTGCCACCACCATGGCGGGCCATAGTGCGGCGAGCAACAGTGCTTGCGGTGATGACAAGTGGACGCCTGCCACCGGGGCAGGAGGGTCCTGTGGGTGGTCCACCACCGCCTGGGGCAGGTGGTGGTGGGCCACCACCTCCTGAGGGAGGAGCAGGTGGTGGTGCGATAAAGGCACCATGATGTATATGTTTTTGTTGTATATAGGCTGGTGAGCCGATTTTTTGTACCGAGGTGCTGTGTTGGCCTGCGGATACGTGTATTTTTGTATGTAAACATTCGGATGGCCTGATGGGCCTTTATATATATATACACATGAGTATACCATTTTGAGATCCTGATGTTTTCTACATGTGTTTCTTGCTGATGAGTTGAGTACGTTCATTCTATATATATGTTGTGACAGTGTTTCATGATATGTTTATGTATGTGTAGTTTGATGTGATATATGCCAATCTAACACCATGTTAGCTATTTCAGCTGTTGTTTGATTCAATTGTCCGGGAATATGTGTAAATGTAATGGAATCAAAATGTCAAGATAAAAGCCTAACCTGCAAGTATTTGCGAAAGAGGCATGGATCGCGTACACGATATACATTGTTGAGCTGGAGAACGACTAGTTGAGAGTCGAGGAAGATGCTAAGGTGACGAATATGATGACGCTGGGTGTCAGCCAGGAGGCCAATGACAACAGTGTATTCGGCTTGGTTGTTGGTTGCTGGCCCCATACATATGCCGCTTGAGTGTAGCATTTCATGTGAGGGGGTATAGAGAGCCCAAGCAGCCGAAGCGAGATTTTGTGTCCAACGGCTGGCACCGTCGGTAAAACCAATGTGATAGGCTGGTGGAGGAAGCATCTGTCAATAGCACAAAGGATAGTTTAGACGAGAGGGGAGGAGAAAAAAGATTAAAAATGCTAGAAAAAGAAATAACCTAAAGTAGAATGACTATGTTTAAGCATAAAATTTGTGGAGATACAACCCATTGACGGGTTCCTTGAGAGAGAGGCCTTCGGGAGAGGCCAAGATGTATGCGCCTTTGGTGAGGCAATGTTGGATGATGTAAGGGCCATGCCAAAGTGATTCGAATTTTCCGTGGCCAAAGGTATCATGAGCGATATCATAAGCCAAGACTAGGTCACCTTCGCGGAATGATCGAAGGTTGACATGGATATCAAAGGTAGCCTTGGATCATTTTTTAGCCGCCTCGTTGTTCTGTAAGGAAGATCGACGATCTTCATCCAGAGACTCCAAGTTCAGCAAGCGCTGCTCCATTGGAGAAGTGTCAGGTAATAGCTCAATTGCGATGCGTAAGGTGGGAATTTCGCACTCGATGGGAAGAGTTGCCTCAACCCCATGGACTAAATGGAATGGTGTGAAACCAGTAGCGGTCTTCACTGTCGTTTGATAAGCCCATAGCGCAAAAAATAACATATGATGCCAATTGGTTTTATGTTTATAACCGTGTGCTATAACATGGTCTTGAGGACTTTATTAACTGCCTCGACCTGTCCATTTGACTGAGGGTAATATGGTGAGGCAAACTCGTGAGAAAAGCCTAATCGAGAAGAGAGTTCGATGAAGATCTCATTCTCGAAGTGTTTCCCATGGTCGGAAACTAGTTGGAGTGGTACTCCAAAACAGGATATGACGTGATTAAAGAAAAAATGCACTGCAGTGTCAATGGTATTATTGAAAGTGGGCATAGCTTCGACCCATTTGGTGAAGTAATCAACGGCGACAACAATGTATTTGTGACCGTTGCTGGAGGGGGGATTACAAGTCATAAAGTCGATGCCCCATTTACAAAAAGGGCCGGAAGTAATGACAGGGTGAAGAAGGGTGGGGGGAGCTCGGGCTTTGTTGGCATAGAGCTGACATTTCTCACATCGTTTCACGGCATGAATGAAATCATGAAACAAGGTAGGCCAAAAGTAACTGGCTCGGATAATCTTTTGAGCAGTGGATATACCTAAAATATGGCCCCCACATGCACCATTGTGGCAGTCGTTTAAGACTCTGTTGGCCTCGTCAATAGTCAGGCATCGACGAAGAATGGTGTCGAAGCCCCGCCAGTATAGGATGTCTCCGATGAGGAGATAGCGGGGGGCCTAATGGCGAATACGTCGACGATCATCTCGTGAAAGGTGGTTACCGAACTTTTGAGTTCATAGGTAGATGAGAAGGTCGCCATACCAAGGATCATCCGAAGTGATGTAAAAGAGATGTTCGTCAGGAAAGTCGGTGTTGACGGCGGAACTGGTGGTGTCAGAGGGGAGGGCCGTGACAAGTTCGGCGAGAATGAGGGCCTTCTTACTCTTAGGTGTTGAGAACTCGAGGTCGTACTCCTGAAGGATAATGATCCATCGAGCGAATTTTCCATTAACCTGTCGACGGATGAGAAAGTATTGCATAGGGTTGGAATCTGCGAGGACCTTTGTGGTGCAAAGTAGAATGTAATGGCGCAGTTTCTGGATTGTGAGGACAACTGCAAGAGAAAGTTTATCTTCGTGTTTATACTTCAAGGGTGGTCCTAAGAGGTTCTTACTAACGTAGTAAATGACATGTTCATGATTGTCATCTCCGAGCTGGATGAGGACGCCGGCTACTGATACAGCTGATGCTGATACGTAGAGGATGTAGTCGTGATTATAGTCAGGTGCACTAATTAAAGGTGCATTTAAAAGCATTTCTTTCAGATTGTCAAATGACTGTTGGGCATGGTCATCCTAGTGAAATGGGATGTCGTGACGTAGTAAGCAAAGGAAACCGTGTGCGCGTATGGTGTAATCAGGAACAAAGCGTCTGAGAAAGTTAGCTTTTCCCTGTAGACTCTGAAGTTGTCGTAAATTCTGGGGAGGTGGAATTTCGGTGATAGCTTTGACTTTGAGGGGGTCCACGGTAATACTGCTTTGGGAAACAATAAAACCGAGGAGGCGCCCGGCGGTGACATAGAACACACACTTGAGAGGATTCAAGCGGATGTTGTATTGACGTCACCGTTGAAAGATGGTTCGTAAATCATCGAGATGCTGGGTGCGTTTCTTGGATCGAGTGGTGAGGTCGTCCAAGTAGGCGAGGATGATTTTAGCCAGATCGTGAAAGATGTATGTCATTTCCCGCTGGAACGTTGCGCCGACATTATTTAAGCCGAAAGGCATGACACGATATGTAAAGGTACCCCATGGGGTAGTGAATGCGGTTTTATACTGATCGGCTGGGTGGATTTGTATTTGGTTATAGCCAGAGAATTCGTCCATAAAGGAGAGAGCCTCATGGCCGGCGGAGTCATCGATAATTTGATCGATGAAAGGCGTTGGAAAGTTGTCTTTTGGACATGCGTTATTGAGATCGCGAAATTCTGTGCAAACGCGGATAGTGCCCTGTTTTTTGTCGACGGAAACAGGGTTGGAAACCCATGAAGTGTAAGCGATGGGGTAAATAAACACGGAAGCCCATAATTTGTCGATTTCGGATTTGATAGCCATGGCTTTGGATGGGTGTAGAGGTCACTATTTTTGGTGAACTGGTGTGATGTCGGGCCAGGTGTCGATGCAATGTTCGACAATAGAAGGATCGAGGCCAGGCATTTCTGTGTATGACCAGGCGAAAATATCCCTATATTCCTCGAAGAGGGCTTTATATGCGGTGATTTCCTGAGGAGTGCAAGAAGCTCCAATGGTGATTTCTTCGACGATGCCATTTTTAATGGAAATGTCGATTTTGATGGTGGGGGAAATGTTGGCCATGTTTCCTTCTTCAAACGCATCAAGGGTAGAAATGGGATTGTCGAACCAATCGATAGGCCCGGATGGGATAAAATCTTTGGTTTCGATTGTGTAAATGGGGTTTTGGTTAGGAGGCATGGGGGCATCCTGTGGAGAGAAGAGTGCGTGGTGATGTAACGCATCCCAGGGTGAGTCTGGGTGGTTTATCTCTTCGAGTATTTCCTCATCGCATTGGAAACGCCAGGAATACAAGGGATCGTGAGGAGTGATCTCAGTGACAGTGTGATTGCCCCCTGATGGAGAAGCAGGGGGAACAATGCTAGGAGATGGGGAGGGTTCACTCAACATGAACCATATATCGAAGTACTGAGGGGTACCCGTGGTGGTTGGGTGGGGAGTGTCCGTAGAGGAATGCACAGGAGAGTTGGGGGGATTGCGGGGTAAATCCTCATAGATATCATTAAAGAACCATGGAGGCGTTGGGAGTGCCTCGGGCTCTGGAGAAATGACATGAAGATCCTCAAGTGACGAGGTAATGTCAAGTATCGCCTCTGTAGGTTGGTGAAGTAGGGCCAATTTACGTCGCCTGTACTCAAGGATCATAGGACACTGGTATGTAAAATGAGCCAGTGAATCACAGAGAGAGCAAGGTCATCTCATACGTTCATTGACTGAAGTGGTGACATAGCGAATGTCAGTGATATTTGTTGAAGAGGACGTAGCAGGGCGTGGGTGGTTCTGGAAGTTCTAGCGCACGACGGCCAATGTCTGCCGAAAGTGTGGCAGTGCTGAGCAATGATGAGTGTAATGGCCATACTCTGAACAGATAGCGCAAGCGTATTTGGTCCTCAACCCTTTACTACTGGAAGGGTTGGTGGTATTAGCAGTAGTGACGGGTGTTGTGGAAGTTTGATTGGGAGGGATCAAATTCCATAATTCAGGTAGTGATGGACAATTGTTAGTTTGGTGGCCCTCTTTCTCACATAATGCGCAAGGTGGTGGGATGCATGGAGGAAGTGGAGCGGTGGGCTCTTTCTTATTTCTCCTGCCCCCAGCTGTAGCAGGGGGGGTAGTGAGAAAGGGGCAGTGAGGGTAAGGACGGTGATTGTCATGGGAAGTCCTTCCTATGGGGGAAGGGATGGTCGAAGGACCATCTCTGGTGGATGTAAATACCAAACTGGGATGGCTAACACCATATTTGGTAGTGTGAGTGTTGCGGATACCTGAAAATCTTCGATACCTGGTGGAGGGTAAAAGAAGGGAATTTGGGTAAGGGGTTGGGGGACTGTCTCCCAAACGGGACTAGTCCCTTGAGGGGATGTGGATTCGTGGACTGTTGAGGTTGATGAGTGCGCAGGAGGCTCTGGCGGAGGTGGTTCTGGGACTAGTGGGACGTCATGAATGACTGAAGCCTCCTGAGGAGGAAGAGCATCCTCTGTGTGAGTTTCGTTAGAGGATATGATGCATATCTGATTAGCAGGATGAAGGAGTGGTGGTGCTCCATGGTACGTCCCTAACAAGGATGGATCTTTGAAAATACCAGGACCCATCTCTACGAGTGGATATGCGTCTTGGTTGGTGTGGATGAGAGGAAGAATGTTATCGAGGTTGGCAGATGGGTTAGGCTCATAATGTGAGACTTGGTCGATGGTCACGATCTTCCCATTGTGGGGGAACATCAT
>ML827937.1:0-13170 GCA_009831015.1 Picea engelmannii
AAGGTTCATTGAGTTGAGTTATTTTGTTATATAAACATGGCATAGCAAGAAACATTGTTTATTCTATGGATAAATAGTTCAAAGATCATGCCACTAATAAATGCACTCTCAAGAAGTCACAGAGAGATGAATAGTAGAACTATATCAAAGAGTCAACGTTGTTCATAATGCAAAAATTAATTTCAAATGGATATTGATTTGCAATGGGGTCTGTTGAATTTTTTAATCATTACATTTTTTAACAGAGAAAGGGTGTGTTTGTTGATTGGCATGTTGCAAAGTAGAGGTTTGTTTTTCTTTATCTTTGAAAAGGTGCAATTGTTTTCCCATTGTTGAAATTGGCTTTGACACTAACAAGCAAACCAGAGGACCATCCTTTCATGCTTGTTGGAGAATAGTGAGTAGAGATATTTTCCACATATGGAGTTAGAGTTTGTCACTTATATGGTACCTGAGCATAGAGAAAGTCAAGCATGAAAGAGCCGAGCCTTGAAGTAGGGAAGCATATCCAATATTTGTGTTTCTTCTTGGTGGTAAACAAGAAAGAATCCAAGTAATCAAGTCTTAAGACCAAATATGAGGATAGAGTTCTTATTGATAGAGTAATTGCAGAGTCCAACTAGTGGTTTTCGCATTTAATTTTACATTGAGTTTAGAAGCCTTGAAAACTATTCAAAATACAGAGATCTTACCATAAGATTGAGAATAGAAACCAAAATTTTAATTCCGCCCAGAATATATGTTGGTGAAGCGGGTGGGTTATAAGTCCCTCATTTACAAATCATACATAAATTTAATTTGAACAAGTACAATAAGGCGTAGCTACTTAGTAACTGCCTCATATGTAAATGATAACCTTAAGGTAAATTAGCAACTAACCTATCTATTTCATACATTTTTAAAAAATGTTTTAATATATTAGTTGTAGATATTAATAATAGAAACTAGAATAATTATCAAAGTAAATGGCCATTGTAAAGAAAACTAATTGATGAAGTGGTCACTGTAAAGAAAATAATTATACATAATCTAGAAGAAAAAATAATTATCAAGTATGTACAACATATAGGATTAAGACATAGTATAAATGTTCTACATTTTTTCCCATTTCTGATTAGACTACTATTACCCAAAATCTGACAATCCTTATTTGAAGTTTATTATCATCTAGTTTTTATTTGATTCTGAAAGTAAAGTGACATTTACAGTGATTTACTTGTCAAATACATTGACAAATTGTTTTTCCAAGACACAGTAAAATGTATAAAATATTTAGTACAAATTTGAAGTGGTCACTGTAAAGAAAATAATTATACATAATCTAGAAGAAAAAATAATTATCAAGTATAATTATCAAGTATGTACAACATATAGGATTAACGTTTTTTCCCATTTCTGATTAGACTACTATTACCCAAAATCCGACAATCCTTATTTGGAGTTTATTATCATCTAGTTTTTATTTGATTTCGAAAATAGAGTGACAATTACAGTGATTTACTTGTCAAATTGTTTTTGCAAGACATAGTAAAATGTATAAAATATTTAGTACCAATTTGACTAGAGAGTTGGATTTCAAATTCCAACCTTGTAGTGCGATTATCTGTAGTCTTGTTTGGTGTTTAGTCAAATAAAAATTGTTATGACCGAACATTATCGCTATAATTGCAAAAGCTAAAGTGCGGCTGATTCAAATTGAATTGAAGAAATATCTTTGGATTATTAAGACTTTGGCACATTTATAACAAATCAAATACTTTATTTAAGAGAAGACGATTCCACTAGGACTTTAACATCATTTCTTTAAAGGCAATTTCAAAAACAAATATAAAAAATGGAAGACTTTTTGTTTTGTGTTCGTAGAGCATAGAGTTCATGTCAATTTAAAGGAGGTTTACATGAACAAAGCATTTTGATTTTATTTATTTTATGTTATTAGTCCCCATTGTAGGCATAGAGGGACTATAGCGATCGATAATGCGTTGACTACATATTAGTTTGTCCTTTGACCCAAAATATTTCCACAACACCTATTGTTGGAGCTATGGAATTAAAAGCATATATTTTTATTAATAAAAGGTAACATATATGTACTGATCTGATTGGATAAGAGATTGAAGGTCTTATTTCCGGCTTTTCTATTCCCAATGTAGTATATGGCAACATATCCAAATTTTTTCTCCTAGACAGTATTTGTTATTCATATATTTTTCGTCTATATTGCTTGAAGGTTGATTAATGCTATCATTAGTTCGAATGTTTGTATTAGCATTTTCTGCTAGGAGAATATATCTGTATGTTTTCATATGTACTAAGCATATTGAAATGTTTTGAAAGCTCTGTAGTGATTGAGAATTCCAGAGTTTATACCATGTTTGGCAGATGTGTATTTGTTGAAATGTATTGACACTTATTCCGAGATGCGTCAATAGGCCTGAAATCATAAATGTTAACATGATACGACGTCCTCCAACACCCCTGACAACTTAAATGTTTGCATACGAAAAGGTCCTTAGACAGCCTGGCAGTCTTAAATGTTTATGTAAATACGCTTCTTGGAGTACATTTTTCCTCGAAATTTTATTTATAGTTACAACGAATTTGCACAATCTTGTTTGTCCACCGCCAGTTCGACAAACATTGTATGTTTCATCCTTGTTCCTCCATTGAAGCTACATACATTGTTTACTAGTTCAATGACTGCTTCTTCTTCATTGGTTTGTCGGATGCTGCCATTGTATGTATTATCTTCATAATCGTTGAAGCTACATACATTGTTTACTGGTTCGATGAGTGCTTCTTCTTCATTGGTTTGTCGGTTGCTGCTTGTTGTTGTTTCACTGGCGATTCAACCTGCACATTTGCATTTCATTGTTTCGGAGTAACGATGCCATAGTTTCATTTTGTATTCCTTGTTTGTTGTTCAGTGTTTGCAGTTTGCAAGTAAGAATGTTTTCTTATTTGTAGTCGCATGTTCCTTGTATGTTTCTAGTTCCTTCTGTGCTTGGGCTGCAGTTTCGTAATCGTTGGAGATACATATGTTGTTCACTAGCTCGGTGGTTCTTGCTGGTTCATTGGTTCGTCGGTTGATGGTTCTATTTGTTTGGATGGGGTTTTCACTTTGGGGCCCTGGGGGTGTAATTCAACCTGTTCGTGCTTTCTCGTTTCTTTGGTCCTTGTTGTTTTCTTTTGTTTGATTCGGCCTTACAGGGTTGCGGTGCAGCAACAATGGTTGGAGGTTTTCTTTTTCCTTTTTTTTGGATTGTTATTGTTTTTTGGGGGCGCTTTACAGTGTTCAACCCCTGCACCCACGAGTCGACATGAAGTTGTGTTATTTTCCATGTCTGTCGAGGGCGATATCTGTTATTCTGTGAGATTTTTCTAGTGATCCATTCCTGCCATGAAAGAAGATAGTTGCATGCAAAATTGTTGGAGGATTACATGTGAAGTTAAAATATCCGTTGTTTTTTTGTTGGAATAAAGCATATGTATGCAGGCTAGATTTATAAACCATGTATGGTCAGATGTGAAAATATGACATTACATGTTCTTTCTCCTCTACATAGACTGGTGTGCGAATGATACAATTTGTGTTGTGCTTGAGATATGATTTGTGCAGCAACGATTCTGCAAGATTATACTTTGATGTCTGGAAGCATGTCTGAGTGGCTTGCTAGGGAAAACTGAGAACTTGTATTGTGGGCACAATAGTTTGTGTAGAGGATAAAGAACATGGTTAAAGGGAATATGTGGATAAATTGCCAGGGAAAACCATAAATCGTTTAGCTGCGGCCATGCAATTGCGTGATATTTTGTGCCTTGTAATATATTTTGGCTAGGGAAAAAAAATCTACACGTTTACAACGATGGATAGAGAAGCGCAAATGTTCATGTTTTTGCCTTTTTAGAGTGTTCATTTAGTCAGTTTTGTTGTATTTACATATTTCTTGTTCTTTGGGGAATACTAGATTGCATTGATGTTCATTGAATTTTGTGTGTTCCCATATTCAAATAAACAGAGTAGCTAGAGAAAATGAGGGAGTCTTGACTGCATCGGCTGAAGAGGATATAGAAAGGTGCATGCTTGTACTGTTGTTTCATATTGCGTTGTTTTGTATTTCATTTATGGTCTGTATATGTGTTGAACTAGTTGCGTGCCTTCCTACATGGTAAGTTAACTTGCTTACATGCATACCTTCCTGCATACTAAGTTGGTTCATGTCCTTTGTGTTTGCGCTGCAATGCTACATTTAAACAAACATAATGGATGGAATGGACGAAGGGCTCTTTGGCAGGTAAATAGACCTGTTTATCTTTCTTTTAGATGTTTGTCTTCATACTAACTTGCCTTTGTGTCCATTGCATCTTTGACATTGCTTCCTTGGAAAAAACAAATTTCTTGGACAGGGAGATGAATTGTTCTGTGTAACGGCAGAGGGTTCTGTGGTGCAATCTTCTAAAAGGTATGCCAAGTGTGCTGGTGAATTAAATATACAAATCAGGTGGGGGCATATAATATTAGACTTGAAAATGATGAGTTTGCAGTAATGGGCCTTTCTGCGCTCCCTATTTCTACTTTTCCCATTTTCTATTATCCCTTTTGTTTTGTAATTCATCTGCCTAGTGTGCTTTTCAAAAATTCCTTCGTGCACCAGTTGGTGGACTAACATATTCACATATGTGGTGGTGCTTCCACCTTCTTCCATAGTTTCCCACATTCTCAATTGCAGGTGCTAAGCTAGAAGGTCAAATATTTCTCCCTTGCCCTTCGGGGGTCCATGATATAGAGATTGGCCATGGTGCCCCATGCTCACACCCTGTTTACTATTAAACATTTTTGCGGTTAAAAATTTCAGATGCATAGAGTTTTGCGGGTATTTGGTACTTGCGGTGGACAATATACAATGCATATACTTGTTTAGTCCTGATGTTCATCTGCACATGCTTGCATCAGAAAAAGTTGGACTAGTGACATGGGCATGAGCAGTGTGTCATCCCAGACATTGGCAGACCGACAAGGCCAAAGGTAAAGATGCATATGCTCTACTCTTGCTATGTTTACTAAACAAATTTCCTGGCCTATATATTCATCTATGGCATGGTTTAGAGGAATATATTCATCTATATGTTGATTTCATCTACAATAAATGGTTTGCAACTTGCAAGAAGTATCAACAAGTACAAGAGAGACGCTGAATGTGTTGCATGTTCTGCAAACTAAGAGGTGTGCTTGCAAAACTATGGCTCCATAGTTCATCAAAACTATGCATGTACTTGTAGCACACTACCATTCAATTTAGTTTTCCTATTCAAAAAATGTCATCAAGTCTAGAGTTGTGACATACAAAGTACTGTCAATAGAGGGCTTGAACAACTGCCAAACTGGACAAGTGTTCATCGGGGACATAATGGTTGTCTATAGCACCTACTTGGACAAGGAAAACAAACATAGATCCATTATGCGTGCTGACATGACAGACAAGGACACCATGATGATAGTCACACTGACTATTCCTCCACAACTTGTCCAGAAACATGCAGTAAAGATATTTCCGCGTAATGGAATATCCATTACAAATTTTAATATATTGCCCAAAACAGTATATGACCGTGGTGATTTTGATCGAATAATTTCTCTCAACGAAACAAGCTTTGTGGAAAAAGTTCCCGTTGTTTGTTTAGAATATCATTTCGTCCCGAACTCGACCATTAGCTAGCTTGCACAGAGCATTGATATTTACCCAATCGTAACAATTGGGGTTGTTGTCACACTAGCGAGAAAATTTGGTTCTCAACACATTCTCCATATAAAGGATGGAGAGTCGGACAATGACAAGGCAATGGTACGTCTTTTCAGATTCAGTTTTTTCCTTTAGTTTCGCATGTGCATGTATGTCAGATAAGTTACACAAATATTGTAGTGTTCCATGTTGCAGCTACAATTGTTCGATACGTATTCAGATTTGTTTCCTTCAATGGAACAATAATTGCATAGAGGGCAGATTCCACTTATGTTGTTCAAAAATATAACAAAGAAGAGGGATGCTAGAGAAATGATCTTTCGAACAACCCATGCAACATTTGTAACAGAGTTGTGAGCAGACATAGTAGAGGATCTGAACAAATTAGCTTGTTGTACAACTATTTTGCATATATGATGCAGGAGCATCTCTCCACGTCAACCAGCCAGCCAACCAACCACGTCAAGCGCACGCATTCAAAGCTAAAGAAGAGGCGCAACCTCATTTAAATTTGAAATTGAATGTAATTAAATGTTTAAGCTGTTGAGTTGGGAAGCCATGCCTTTGCACAGGCTGTAGATAAGAAGGCCTTTAATGTTTGTAAGGCTGAGATCTAGATCCAATGCTGGACTAGATAGCCCATTCAATGTAATTGAATAGGGTAGGTAGTTTGGAGGGAAGAGCTTGAAGAGCCCCCTCATGTAAAAAGATCAATTGTATCTCTTTGATAGTTAGAGAATGGAGTTAGAGTCTGCGAGTAGAGAGCAGAAGAGAGAAGAGCTGAGACCTTGTTACAGGCCGAGCTCAGGAACACCTTTGTACAAACAGGCATTTTCCATTTAATAAAACAAAAGTAGTTTTTCCTGCATGGATTTTGTGTTGAATGAATGTCTGTGAGTGTTTTTTATATGATGTGAATGTATGTTATGTTTATGCATTCTGCAGGAGTTGTTTGGTTTCAGGCTTGAGAGGTCTTTGAGGTTTCATGTCAGGAGGGCATGACAGAGTACTGCGGTCTCTGAATACCAGTGCACAGAGGATGCACTTCTAAATTACGTGGGTTCAGACAAAGACGTGCTGCGGCACAGAAACTGAAGTCAAAAGCTCGAGAGGAAGACCTCAAGGTTGTTGAATACCTTGGAGGCAAGGCTGTGGAGAAGAACACAGTTGCAGACAGAATCACTGAGGATTCTGTGAATCTTTGCCAAGTGAGCATTGAGCATATGCACAAGGTGCATTGTGAAGAACTCTGTTGTGAGTTCTTAAGAAGTCAGAATCACTGAGGATTCTTGACACTCTGCCAGCAGGGCATTGAGCATAGGCACAGAGTGTTGTAGAAGAACTATGTTGTGAGTTCTTAGGGATAAACAGAATCACTGAGGATTCTGAGAGCTCTGCTAAGTGGGCATTGAGAAGGCGCATAGGGTGCACAGAAGAAGACAAAACTGTTGAACGTTCTAGGAGAAGACACTCTGCTAGGAGGGCATTGAGACATTGTGCAATCAGGCACAGAGAAGAGAAGATAACTCTTTGAGTTCTAAAATTGAGAAGGAAGAATCCACTGAGGGATCTTCACAGGGTTGTTGAGCACCCTACAGACTCAGCAAGAGGTTGCTTGAGGCAGAGGATATCTAGGAGGGCATCCAATTTCTCCATCTGAGGGAGAAGGGAAGAAAGACAAAATCCCTTAGGGGTCTGAGTGTTTGAGAAGCTCAGGAGAGATAGCACTGTGTGTGCATGAAGACTCTGTAGAGGCGCAAAAGTCAAAGAATCACTTGCGGATTCAAAGGAGAAGCTCAGGAGGGCCAACGTTTTCATATACGTGCAGGCGAGAACTCACAGTCATGGAGTTCGTGGAGACGAAGGAAAGGTCGAGGCCTTTGAGGACTTGGAATTCTCCCAAGGCTGGGAAGAAAGCATAGCAGCTCAAGAGGGAGCACAACAATCGTCAGATCGGCCGAAGAGATCTGGACCGTTAGTTTCTACATCCAGGAAGGAGCAGGAGAACCACACAGAAGAGGAGATCGTCAGTCGTCGAATCTCACTCAGATACCCATCAGCCGTTGGATCGGGTGAAGGCGCGCAGAGTTTAACCTCTGGAGTAAGTGTACAGGAAGAACAGATTTGAACCGTCAGATCTTGATAAAATTACCCGTCAGCCGTAGGATCAAACAGGAGCTGCACGAGGTTTACCATTGGGAATAGCCGAAGGGAAAATCCCGACAAGAGGTGTAGCCATCGGGATATCGGCACTCGGGATATCTGAATTCTCGAGGTCGGGAAAGTCGAGACACTTCAATTCTCGAAATAACGAGAAATGATCTGAGTCGTCTGGTAGTGGAGACGCGTGGCGGAGATCGAGTGCCCATCGGTACTTTGGCGCATCGGAGTTTGGCATTTCACGAGTCCTGAGAACGAGGCGTCTGGGACATCAAAAGTCATGAATTCGCGAGAGTCGATTGGGACCATCCAACATAGGAGGACGCTTGGACAGGAGATCGAGTAAGTCCACCTTGAAAACCCCGACAAAAATCTGTACCGCCCATCTGTAGGGGATGCGCGGCAGCAATCGGAGCCATCGGGGAAAGTCCTGACAGAAAATCGTCTATCGGCTAATTGGGAATCGGGATATCGGGAATCCCGTGGACAAGAAGTCCAGATATTTTGGAACTGTGAAGTCTGAAACCCCGACAAGGAGGAAAGTTCCATCATGGGGCCAGCTGTCAGCATAGCGGAGAATTGGGAATCGAGAGATCGGAATTCCCGAGAGCAGGTGCATTTCGGTATTTGAAATCCTGAAAACGTGAAGAGAGATCAGGACCGTCCATCTTGAGGGGACGTATGGCAGCGATCGAAGCCATCGGGAAAGGTCCCAATAGGAGAGTCTCATCGGGAAATTGGGAATCGGAGGATCGCGGATCCTGAGGGCAAGTGCATTTCGACACTTGAAATTCTGAAATCCCAATAGGAGGATATAAGGCTGCGGTCTTATGAGAGCGGTCATATGGACCAGAGAGGTTAGTCAGGTGGGGCTAAGGATGAAAGGAGCGCATCGGCAAATCGAATATCTGGAGTCCGCAAGGACAGGGAAATCTCGACATCGGGCATTAAGAAACCACGAAACCCAAAATTAAGATCGGGAAAAGGTCACAGGCACATGCAGAGGCCGTGACAGAGAGAAGAGAAGGACCTGTGGATTGGGTTTTCATCAGAGATTCCAGCAGGGAATCAGAAGAGCTAATTCAGCTCGCATGAGGATTTGAACGATCCTGTGAGCAGGGGCACGACAAGGGTGTGGTTGTGTCTTTACTGCATCAGTATACATCCACAAAATCATTCTCACTTTGCTTATATAAATAGCCTTCAACAAATTTCTGCACCTTCTTATTTTTATTTTATTTTTTTAAAGGGGGAGGGGGTGTAGTTGTGTATTATATTGTTCAATGTATTAATCCCTTTGATCGCGTTCCTAGGTTGAAGGTATTTTAGTTGCAGCCAATGTGTACTCAACCCCCTTTAAGCCTATATGTGCAAAATGCAACTCCATTACTTCTGCCTCCACTTTGATAACTGACGATACAATTATGATACGGTGAAAAATGTCCATATATATATGGACATTTCTTGAATGATGTTATCCGAACCGTGGGCAACACAACCGTGCATTGTTAGGCAACCTCTATTACAAAAAGTGCTTCCTGAGTTGGAAGAGTTGTCGTATGAAACATATCTACAGAAAAATCCAAGCAATGTCTACATGCTGCGACAACTTCGGGTACACAACAAATTCACCTTGAATGAGGACAATGCAATTTTGAATATCGACTGAAGAAGGGGAAAAAAAATATCAAACTTTGACAGAAAACGAAAATACGTCATCTGTATCTATAACATTTGTTCAACATCCAGATGAATGTTCGTTGGACTTGGCCCATATCTCTGTAATCCCCATATATCACATGGCCCTGGTTATTTTCTACTGGGAACATATACCAGAAGAAAGAGAAAAAGAATGGGGTGACATCTTTTATTTGTACATCAAATTGTTTGGTGCAAAGGTCGATGGGTTATGCTCTATGGAACCTTCTGGGAACTTGCTTGCATCCTGTTTAAAGTATGGTTGGTTCTTGGTTTTCTGCTTTGTCTGTCAATTTGTATACCCTGGAACTCGAACTGTTCTTTGGAGCACACGAAACAATATAATTGAATTATTTAGCCAGTTGGATCGTAGATCTGCCTGATAATTTCTATGGTGTTGTGACGCAAATGTACTATGTACAATGAATATATAGTGTGTGAAGTGCAACTGTCCTATCATAGCAACAAGAGGCTCTTAAAATTCAAATTGGTTGTTGTTTTGGCATTTTTTGCTTATTCGATGAACTTGGAAAAATTAATATCATGGAATAATTTGAAATGAATAAATATATACTGTGCAGAGTGAAATTGTGCTATCATATGGACAAGAGGGTGTTAAAATTCAAATTGGTCCTTTTTATGCTTGCGGTGATAGAATTTAAAAAAAAAAAAATTTTGTTTGCTTCATTTTTTTACAAATAAGCGATTGAACATCCTTTAATAATTTAATGTAATTCACTTGTACAATATCAATAGTTAATATTAATAATTTAGTATTTGAAAATAATGTTTTTAGATAAATTTAGATTGGATGAGAATTCCTAAACAATTTCAATCTCAAACCCATGAGACGTGGAGTCCACAAGTCCACCTGTCAATTTGTATATCGCGAAATTGTGGGTGATATTTGCAGAACACAGAACAAAAGAGGCTCAAATTTTAGCCCACCAGGCCGAGAACCCGCGATCCAAAAAGTTCCCAAGTATGGAACGAGGGATTCACATATGCTCTATAAAATCTTGTCCATACTTTCTAAAAGTACATGTTAACTATGTATTGGTCGTTTGTCGGAATACATTTATATTAGTCCCCCGATCAGATTGTACAAAAGTTCTCATCTAATTAAATTCTGCAATACCAAAAATTAATATTAATAATTTAGTATTGAAAATAATTTTTTTAGATATGTTATATAGTTGATAGGGTTTAACATCTATAAACAATGGAAAACTTGAACCCACCAGCCCTGAAGTCCATCTGTCAATCTATATATCGCAGAACTCCAACTTCTCTTTGGAGGACAGGGAACAATGAAACTGCAATGTCGAGGCAACAAGCTCGCAGGTCCACTTGTCAATTTCTATATCGCAGAATTGTGAATGTGTTTGTACAATGCGGAATAATAGATGCCCAATTTTCATCCCACCAGCTCCAGAGCCCCTAATAAAAAAAATTGGCTAAATATGGAATTCATATGGGATCTCTATGGGACAATAAAAGTGAAATGTTCAGCCAAACAACTCGATTCTACCTGCCAATTTGTATATCAAGGAAGTTTGGGTGCTATTTGTAGGGCACGGAATAATAAAACCTCAATTTTCATCCCACCAGGCCGCCAACCCGCGATCCAAAAATCACCTGAGTATGGAATAAGGAATCCACATATGCTCTATGAAATCTCATGTCCATACTTTATAAAAGTGCATGTTTACTATGTATTGCTCGTTTGTCGGAAAAATTTTATATCAGTCGATTCACCAAAATGAACAAACTTTGTCCTCTGCTTAAATTCTACAATATCAATATGTAATATTAATAATTTACTATTGAAAATAATGTTTTTTTATAAGTTGGATAGTTGATATGGATTTCCATCCGTAAACAATGGAAAATTTGAACCCGCCATCCCTCGAGTCCATCATCGAAGAAGCCCACAAGTCCTCCTATCAATTTGTATATCGTGGAAGTCTGGGTGGTATTTTTAGGACATGGAACAATAGAGACTCTATTTTCATCCCACCAAGCCACGAACCTGCGATTCGAAAGGTGCCTAAGTATAGAATGAGGGATCTGCATATGCTTTGTAAAATCTCATGTCCATATTTTATATAATGACTCATGTCTTGAAATTCGCCTGTCAATTTGTATATCATGAAAGTCTAGGTGCTATTTGTAGGACACGGAACAATACATACTCAATTTTCATCCCGTCAGGCCGTGAAACCACCATCAAAAAAGTGCCCAAGTATGGAATGACGGATCCACATATGTTCCAGAACAATAAAAATTCAATGTTCAGCCAAAATAAGTTAGTGTTGAAAATAATGTTTTTTTATATGTTGGATAGTTGATAGGGATTGTGATCTGTAAACAATGGAAAATTTGAACCCTCCATCCCTCGAATCCATCAGCGAAGAATCCCACAAGTCCTGTCAATTTGTATATCGCGGAAGTCTGGGTTATATTTGTAGGACACAGAACAATAGAGACTCTATTTTTAGCCTGCTAGGCTACGAACGCGCGATCCAAAAAGTCCCCAAGTATAGAATGAGGGATCTGCATATGCTCTATAAAATCTCATGTCCATATTTTATATAGAGACTCATGTCCACAAGTTTTCCTGTCAATTTGTATATCACAGAAGTTTAGGTGTTATTTGTAGGACACATAACAATATATACTCAATTTTTATCCCATGAGGCTGCAAACCCACCATCCAAAAAGTTCCCAAGTATGGAATGATGGATCTACATATGTTCTAGAACAATAAAAATGTAATGTTCAGCCAAAGTAATTTCGTATTGAAAATAATGTTTTTTTATATGTTGGATAGTTGATAGGAATTTCCATCGGTAAACAATGGCAAATTTGAACCCACCATCCCTCGAGTCGATCTGCGAAGAAGCTCGCAAGTCCTCTTGTCAATTTGTATATCGCAGAAGTCTGGGTGGTATTTGTAGGACACAGAACAATAGAGACTCTATTTTCAAGCCTCCAGGCCACGAACCCGTGAAAAAAAAGTCCCAAGTATCGAATGACGGATCTGCATATGCTCTGTAAAATCTCATGTCCATATTTTATATAGACTCATGTCCACAAGTCCTCCTGTCAATTTATATATGGTGGAAGTGTAGGTTCTATTTGTGTTCGACAACACAGGTATTCCAACAGAGGACGAACACCTTTAGTAACCACTCACATAACCAGATCAAATATCAACACACCAATGTTTTAATGTGGTAAAACCCCTATGATGAAACATCCATGACCCCAGCCAACGCGACCACTTGGAGAAGTTAATTAATGCAAAGAAAAAGATTACAGAGAGATTTTACAAGAGAGTTTCTCACAATCAATCATCAACAAATGACCCTCCATGCTCTTTAAATAGAGATCATGGACCAATCAGGTGTTAAGCCACGAATCAATGGTCATTAAGATCGAGGAGAGTATGAACCATCGAATCACTCCATGTCGGGAACATATCGTGACCGTCGAATTTCCTAACTACAAATGCATACTAAAGAAACACACTAAGAAACACACTTTTACCTAACGACATATTAGACCA
>ML827937.1:17485-35354 GCA_009831015.1 Picea engelmannii
ATGAAGTCACTTTATAATAGAAAAATTGCATGCAAAATAAATAACTCTAAAATAAAATATTAAAGCTACTTATAGTGATTCACTTTTATACTTGAATTGAAATACACTTTACAATTTTAGCATGAACTTTTTCAAAAGAAGTAACAAAAGAGAGACTTGAACACAAGACCTCTTACTTAATAAGGCAACTTTTAACCAAATGATTTAGAAAAACATATTGTAATGTTCAGAAGGAGGATTTTTGTTGTTGTTGAAGATGGCCTTGGAGAGCGTGCTAAAAAAAAACTATTTTCACACAAGAAAAAAAATTCACTTCTTGATGACAACAAGGGTTAGATCTCGGTTAGCTTACCCGAAACATGCACCTTTTCCTATCTGTTTCTGATTTTCTGAGATCTCACAGGGCACGGGGCAAAGAGAATACACAGATCTAAAAGAGTAGCAACTCGGAAATAAATAAAATAAAACCAAAACAAAACCAAAATACTACTCTGCAAAAATTTAAAAAAATGTGTATTCAAGCTTTATACCTCCGGATCTGACTGTAATGGTCGTATCTCGGGCAAACAGAAAACTTTTTGAGTGAAACGAAAAGTGTTTTTGAATGAAACAAGTACTCTAGAAGCAATTAAATAGTCCTCTCAGCCCATAAATGTACGGAAATGATAGAAAGTGGAGATGAGGAAACTCGGCTTCACGATCTCGATCTTCAACAGGAGCGGGTATTCAAACAAGCTCTGATACCATGTTCGAAAACATAGGTATTCCAACAGAGGATGAACACCTTCAGTAACCACTCACATAACCAGATCAAATATCAACACACTGATGTTTTCACGTGGTAAAACCCCTATGGGGAAACATCCACAGCCCCAGCCAACGCGGCCACTTGGAGCAGTTTATTAATGCAAATAAAAAGATTACAGAGATATTTTACAAGAGAGTTTCTCACAATCGATCATCTAAAAATGACCCTCCATGCTCTTTAAATAGAAATCATGGACCAATTGGGTGTTAAGCCACAGATCAATGGTCATTAAGATCAAGGAGAGTATGAATCGTCGGATCACTCTCTGTCGGGAACATATCGTGACCGTCGGATTTCCTAACTGCAAATGCATACTAATTCATACTAAAGAAACACACTAAGAAACACACTTTTCCCTAACAACATATTAGACCAAGTAGATCTTAACTAACTCCTAAGTGTCTAAATATCCTAACAATTTGTAGGACACAGAACAATAGATACTCAATTTTCACCTCGCTAGGCCGCAAACCCGCCTTCCAAAAAGTGCCCTTGTATGGAATGACGGATCTGCATATGTTCTAGAACAATAAAAAATGCAATGCTTAGCCAAGTAGCTCACAGGTCCTCTTGTAAATTTGTATATCATGGAAGTCTGGGTGCTATTTGTAGGACACAAAACAATAGAGACTCTGTTTTCAGCGCACAAGGCCGCAAACCCGCCATCCAAAAAGTGCCTAGGTATGGAATGAGGCATCCGCATATGCTCTAAAAAATATCTACATATGTGTAGGTGCTATTTGTAGGACACAAAAGAATATATACTCAATTTTCATCCCGCCAGGCCGCGAACCCACGATCCAAAAACTGCTCAAGTATGAAATGAGGGATTCACATATGTTCTATAAAATCTCATATCCATACTTTATAAAACTACATGTTTACTATGTATTGCACGTTTTTCGGAATACTTTTATATCACTCGGCCAACCAAATTGTACAAACTTTCTCGTCTAATTAAATTCTGCAATATCAATACTTAACAGTAATAATTTACCCGAGGTCCTCTTCAGAATTTGTATATCGTGGAACTGTCGATGCAATTTGTAGAGCACAGAACAATAGAGGCCCAATTTTTTTCCCGCTAGCCCGAGAGCCCCCGATCCAAAAAACTGGCTAACAATGGAATTAATACATAATCACTATGGGATAATAAAATTGCAACGTTGAACCAACCAACCCTCAAGTACACCTATCTATCTGTATGTTGTGGAAGTGTGGGTGCTATGTGTAGCACACAGAACGATAGAGGCTCAATTTTCAACCCGCCAGCCCGAGAACCCGCAATAGAAAAAGTTCCTAAGTATGGAATGAGGGATCTGAAAATGTTGTATAAAATATCATGTCCATACTTTATAAAATTGCATGTCTATTATGTATTGTTCGTTTGTCACAAAACTTTTAAATAACTCGCCCGAGAAGATTATACAAACTCTCTCGTCTAATAAAATTTTGCAATATCAATATGTGATATTAATAATTGAGTATTGAAAATATTGTTTTTAGACATGTTAGATAGTTGATAGCGCAGAACTCCGAGTGCTATTTAGAGGACACAGAACAATCAAAGTGCAATGTTGAGCCATCCAGCCCGCAGGTTTGCTTGTCAATTTACAAATTTCGCGACATACAAATGGACGACCAATATGTCACTGAGATGCAATATGACCATTGACCATTCATGTCTCTTGGGTATATCTTCTGCCATTTTTCTTTTCAAACCCGCCCCACCGCTTTCCATTGGTATATCTTGGAATCGGTTTCTCCATTACCGTTGCCTTCATACTTGTTTCCAGATATGAAATAATTAAGCTTTAATGCTAGTAGCCATCCTGTAGGAACCGTTAACATTGTCATTAATGTCCAGAAATCAGGAGAATATTTGTCATTAATACAAATTAAACTAAGATTTGCACACAACTATGTTATCCTTTCCAAGTATTCATTTGAAAGGCGATGCAATATTTTTTTTGGGTGCGTGGACGGGTTGGTGATTTTAAGAAATTTCTAATTCTTAATCTCTTTTCGTCGTCACCGCCACCTTCACACTTTTTTCTAATTGTGCAATTAGTAAGTTATCATGGTGACAACTCATTCCGCACGAGCCCTGGAAACTATCATTGATCAACAAAAGGCTCGAGGAGATATTCCATTGATAGGAATTAAACCATAATTTGTGGAGGGTTATATTATCCCTCCCCGATTTTCATTTCAAACATCGTCTCCAACAAATGGAAATTCTTAATAACTTCTGTCGGCAGTTATCTCCACACACAGTAAACACATTGGGGCATAATGGCTAGAGGTTCCACTATTCCAGGGCATATTCTTACTATTCATCTCCCTTCGCCCAGGAGAAAACAAGGAGATGGTCCCTTGATACATCGACATATATATTTCAAGCCAAAAAATTCCATGGCAAGCCTGGGTCCTCAGACAACCTGCCCACTTGCAATCATGGTTGTCGCAGAAGTTGATGCCATGAATTGTAAGCCAGAAGAAGATGATCTGATGGACGGTGATACAACAATGGATGGTGTCAATGTAGAGAATCTTCCCACTCCTGCGCCCAAATTGAAATCAACCATAACGAATGAAACTTCCTGGCTCGATGATGGCGGTGATGGCAACACCAAAAGTAGTTTCAGAAAATAAATTGAAGGTGAACGCAACAACCACCTTGGAGTGTGAAAGTAGGAATTCCAGAGTTCCAAATTAGTCTGTTCTGGGTGGAAGAGTTTCACTGTAAAGAAATGATATGTTGATGCTCCCAGAGATATATTTCAAGAAAAAAAAATGATTAACATCTTTGGGAATCAAGTCCAAAACTCTCGTTGTTGCAAGGCATTTTCCTACTATTCATCTCCTTTTGCCCAGAATGGACTAATTTGGGCCTCTGGAATTCTACGTGCAAGCTCTGCTACTGAATTTTTTTGGACTATGTAGAGGCGGTTTCAACTAAGGGTTGTTCCACTTTCCCTGCAACCATTTTTGTTTTCTTCCTCAGGGGAAGCTTGTGAAAAATATCAATTTCAGCACACGATTATTCATCGAGGAGAAAACTGCAAAGATCTTGCATACTATGGATCCCGTGCATGTGTTTGTCGCAGATACCTTCAATGTTTTGTCCCGAACAACTGGGTCCAATTTCTAAGGATAGATGTACAATAATCGTTGTTTTTCTTATTTTTTTAAATGGATTTTCTATTAAAAAATATGTGCCTTGGACTCTTCGATGCTACCTCTTTTCTTGGTTTAACACATGTTCTAATTGGCATGGTTCGGTGCTCTCGTACTTGTATGATATTGTTTTAACTTAGATTTTTTTTTTCTAAGATGGAACATCTAACAATTATATGCCAATGTACTGTGTGAATCCACCATCTTTTTATGCAAACAAAAAATGGAATACATAGTTTCAAACCAACGTTCAATTGTATTCGTGATGCAGATAGAACAAAGCAATACCAATGTACAATGTTGTAGCAAAATTATTATTCTTGTTTTTAGACATGCAATTATTAAGTTTTAATGCTAACAACCCATAATGCAAGAAGTTTGATACTTGAATTAATATGTTGCACTCATGGAAGAGTGTATCAAGAACACAGTTACAGTCACACGTTCCAATAATTAAGTTTAGTATTTAAGTTAATATTTTACAGTCATGGAAAAATGTATCAAGAACATAGTTACACACGCATGTTGCAATAAAATCTAATCTTCAACAACGCATTTGGTGACAATTAGTAGAACATTATGGTTTTGAAACAATGGGGCTTCTTTGAAACCAATTTGTTCTTATTAAAACTACCTTCCGCCTTTCTATTTTCCCACTCTTTTATTCCCTCTAGTCTCTCTTCCTAGTTACTTAATCATTTCTCTCCCGAAAATTCTTTGCTCCGCAGCTTCGCCGATTCATGCATTTCACTGAAAACTTCCCAGAAATACAATTTAACCATCGGGTCCTTGCATATTTAGTGGAACTATTGTCACCCCATTTTGAAGCCCATATGTTCGCTTTCCATACTTCGCCATTTGTTCAAATTTCTTTGGCGGATCGTCGGTTTGGCGAGTTGAAGAAATATTCAGTTCGTAGTCGATGTTTCCTGTGCCTATACCCCTTTGCAATTAGAAGTTGGAAATTATATTTAAGATCTTATTGATACGCATGCAATTAGAAATTTCCCTATTCCATACTTAGTCACTTTTCCACAATTTCGTTAATATACAAAACGACCGTTGAACTGCCCCATCGTAATCTCTTCCGTTTTACACATTTTTCACTCAAAAATTTTGAAACATGAAATTTGATCGTGCAACACTCGGTTGTCCTGACTATCCCTGTAACCCTTTTTTGAATCTCATCCGACCGCTTTTCAAAGCTTTCCATTCTTTCCTTGCTCTCCGTCGTCTTCGTCACCTTCGCACTTGTCTATAATAAAGAAAATAAAAAGTTATATAAATATATATATATATATATATATATATACATATCTTGTTTCTAAATATGGAATTACAGGCATTTAATTCTAATAGGTCATCATGCAGAAATCGTATAGATTGGCATTCATGGGCGAAAGGCTCGAGGACATATCGTATTGATGCGAATTAAACCAAAATTTGCGGGGGGGATTATATTAAACCTTTCGAGTGTTCATTTGAAAATCATGAAATCTCGTTGACAAGGTGTGGCCTTCGCACGTTCACGAAACCTCCATTCCTTAATTTCCCTTCGCCGTACTCGCCACCTTCACATTTCTAAATATGCAATAAATAAACTTTACTGCTAACAGTTCATCATGCACCACCAATACAGATTGTCATTAATCAGCGAAAGGCTCAAGGAGCTTTCCCATTCATAAGCACTTAACCAAGATGTACCGAAAAGTTACATTATCGGCTCTAATTTTTCATTTAAACCATCATCTGTAGCAAATAAACCTTTTCATAAACCTATGGCATCAGCTTAACAACAGTTCTATGGAGATACAGTGAACATCTTCGGCCGCAAGGACCAAAATTTCCACTGGCCCAGGGCATTTTCTTATTACTCAACCTCTGCCACAGAGAACCAAGTAATTTGGACCTCCGGGATTGTTCATGCAGGTTGTGTCCCTGAGGTTTTTGACTATAAGGACTTGGTCTCTTGGTGCTCTGATAAATTTATTGCAGAGAAAATAATTATTCCACTGCAGGACCGCTCTTCTATTTCTTTGTCACCTCAGGCCTTCTGACAGATGTTGAAATTGTCGGAGCCAACATTGACATTCAGAGGAGAAGATTGCAAAGAGTTCCTAGCAAAGCATAATATTGGATTGGACCTCTTGCCCCTTTTTTTGTAAAAACCACATCTAGTTCGTAAAGATATTACAAGCATGCAGGTTAGTTCATTTAGAAATCCATTTCGCGAAATTGCCTGGTTGTTTACAAGAATAACGGGACAGGAGTCCACACCTACTGTTTCCCACATGGCTCTTTATATTTTGTATTTCACAGTCAACGAACAAGCCAATTTTTATTGGGGCAGGTTAATTTCCCATGAAATCTCTTCCCAATTGTCAAGCTACAAAAGGCAAAAGAAATTTTATATGTCATCCTATTTAGTTTTTGCAATAGCACATTCCGTTCGATTTCAACAACTGTCTTTATCCAAGAATGTCAACTGTGAATTCCACCCAGTAACGTTTCGATAGCAGGCCTTGTGGAAGCACAAGGCTTCCCGCTGTTTTTATGAGGTTTTTAATGGCTTCCTATCTGTTTTCAAAGTTTTGTTGTTAGCAGAAGATGCTCCCCGCATAGTTGAACATGAAACTAGTTTTTTGGACAAGAAGGGGACACTCCAACATTTGGATAATTACATTGTCATAAGAATTTTTCGCTCCACGGAATAGCCTGCTCTCCTTCCATGTCACAATACGGACAAAATGTTTGTTGCAAAAGTAGCACGTCAATACAGCTACTGGTTCCATCTGTTCCAAAGGAAGAAAAAAAAATAATTCATTCCTCTGCCTTTGAAAATAGGGGAGTTCGTGTTGAAAAACGTCAACAAAATTGATGATTTCGAAGCACATTCTAGCATCTCCAACCTAAGATATGATGAATACATAAGAGGATTCGACCCCTATGATATTTTAAGACAACATTTACAAACACTTGGCTTGGGTGATTTTTTTGTAAATAAACACCTGCCCAAAAACAAAGACAGTGGCGACGACGGTCCTGCCTCTGATGTTGACGAGGTAGAGACAGTGCAAAGCTGCACTAAATTATACAGGGAATAGGCGAAAGGACCTAGTGACAAGAGTTTTCAATCCGCAAATACCATTCCAAAAATAACGACATCTCGGAGAATCTCTCCAACGACCCATCACAGCAACAAAGAAACCCAGAGTTCTTCAAACAGAGGAGGAGATAATTACCCTCCTCACTCTAAAATTGATAGTTCTCACAAGCTTCCAGTAGAGAAGAAGAGAAAAAAAATATGGCGCAAGAGGAAGAGCTGAAAATTCAAAGTCAGAACATGGAACTTGACACTAATCTAGATACCATGATCTGCTTCCTTGATCATCTCGAAGACGCCATCCAATGGACATATCCGTTATCGAAAATTTTGATGAAGATGAATACTTCGTCTTCCAGAGCGTTGTTTTTTATAGACGAAACAAAAAATTGATAATTCAGAAAAAAAACAAATGTTAAAAATAAGAAAGACAAATCTCGTTCAAAGGTTGACATTGCCAACATGCAGCCATCCCAAATCTGTCAACTTCACACCGCGACTGAGGGGGAGGAATAGCTAATTCCTGAACAAAGAAAACACTTTATTATTCCGTTTCAATTCTTTCTTTCGGTCGGAGAAAACAACCTATTCTTTATTCATTCATTGAATGATAAATTACTACAAGTGAAGGAGATATATGATTGAAACGACGGACGATCCAATATTTGATAATCATATCTAAGATGACTGGAAAAGTTAAAACAAGACTAGATATGATTCGTCCATTATGGACAAAGCCAAAATTTTCGGTGGAGGCATCGAGACCGAGAATGCCAAACTGAAGAACCAAATAAAGGAATTGGAAGACTCTTTCATTCCTATGCCATTTCTTGTCGATCCTTTGGAAATAGCCATGCCTAGCACCCCTGCACCCAATGTAAAAGCATCCTCCACCCTGCTCACATCCTGTAAAGGATATGTGGAGAAAAATAAAAAAAAAAGAGTGTAACTGGTTACCGAGGCATGGAAAATATCACAAACCATCACTTCCCTTGGAACTAGGGCACATAGCTTTCTCAAGCTTTGGCAGGACGAATTAAAAGATGTAGAATTTTGTTTTTCAAAAATGACCATCCCTTTTGGCAAGATTGTCAACAATATGACAGAAACAAAAAGAAGAGAAGAAGATCTTCCATCAAAAAACCACATCGGCCAATTGAATGCATGTTGGAAATAAAAAGTAAAGAACCTGCATCTCATTGTTCAGTCATGTGAACAAGCCATATCGAAGAAAGATATATTATTCACAAAGCTGTCAAATATAGACTTGGCTGGGAAAACCTACGACTTCCAAGACCCCCACTTAACTTACTATGTTTAAGACCTTGTCTCTACAAAAGTTTTACAACATCCTTCAATTTGACCAAGCTCACATCCATGACTAGCTAGTCAAATATGCAATACAGAATGAGGAAAATCATCAGGCTCTCTCTAATCTTTCTATCGACTTCCTAGAATTAGAAAACAATCTTTTCATCATAAAAATATGGAATGAGATCAACGTCACCCCAATGACAGGATACATTGAAGAATGTCTTGAAAGGGTATTCAAACAGGTCGCCGACGAAAGGCAACATGTAGTTGCCAACATTTCAACAGCCGGGGAGGACATCGTTGAAACCGTAGTTGTCGGTGACATCAATGAAATGATAGCCACAAAAAAATAGCCAAAGGGCTCATATGTACCCTCACTGTAAGTTTACTCATCGCATCCTTTTTTGTTTATCAATCCAGTTATTCCAGTTTCTTAAATACATATGTATAGGCAAACACTTATACCTTTCCATTTATTTTCTTTTGCAGTTATTGCACTCTATCTTCTTTCCACAATGTCGTTTCTTATACATATTTCTCTAATGGTCTGTGGGATCCCCAATCCCAGTCTACATGACAAACACATTGAAATTCCGGCTCATATGTATCAGACTTTAACTTTTTTGTATATTTCAAAATTTCCAGTAGTATGTGACAAACTTTTATTTTTTGACAGATTTCAAATAAAAATGCATTTAAATTTTTATATGTTACAGACTCTATTCTTATCTTTCACCACTCTGTATGACAAATGCATTTAATTTTTTATATGTTACAAACTTTTATTCTTATCCTTCACCAGTCTGTATGCCAAATGCATTTACTCTTTTAAATGGTGCTCAACAATGCAAGCGTCATTTACTTATACCCAATGTTCACAAATGCATTTAATTTTTTATATTTCTTGTCTCCTATTAATTTTATCTCATCATATATTTTTATCTTTCACCAGTCCATGTGGGAAATGCATTTAAATTTCCAAATTTATTCTTCCACTGTCAACAAATTTTTTACTTTCTTATATACTTTCAAAAAAAATTGGTTTTCTATATACTTTCAAAAAATAGATGGTGCTCTGCCTACTAACCCTCATTTGTTTTTTCCCCATCTTCCATGATATACATGTTGCACACAACATTTCCATGATATAAATTTTGCACCGAACACTTCGTTTAATTTACAATTCGACCCCATTTTCCACAATTTGCTTTCTAACTTCGTTGGCAGGGACTACGCTACCACACAGCCTTGTTTATGATAGATTTGATTTTTTCCACCTATAAATATAAGGTATTTTGATTTGTACTCACCTTATGTTCGAGATGAACATTACATTACTCTTCTATGATAAGCTTTTATGAAATTCCATAAAATTCTTGTTGCATTATTTACTAGGTTAATATCATTGCTTTGTTATATGAATTCATTGATTAGAGATCAACATTACTCTTCTATGATAATCTTTTATGAAATTCTTGTTTAGAGTGGTATTATTTATTAGGCTAACACCATTGCTTTGTTATATGAATTTATTGTTATGTGAATTCATAAAATGTTTAATTTAAGTCTTTTGTTATTGGTTTATAATATGAATTTAGGAAATTCTTATTTCAAGCGGCCTTATTTACCATGTTAGTGTTATTGGTTTGTAAACGAATTCAAGAAATTCAGTTTATTTCAAGTGACTTTATTTACTATNCCGATATTATTTTCTATAATATGAATACACAAAATATTTATTTCTAGTGGCCTTATTTACTAGGCTTGCATTATTCTCCTGTAATTTGAGTTCATGAAATGCTTTTGTCTATGGGCGTTATTTACCAAATCAGTGTTATTGTTCTAAAATATGTATTTATGAAATGAAATGGTTGTTTCTTTTGGACTTATTGATCTTTCTTACATTTTTTCTGTAATATTGTATCCATGAAATCATATATGTGGACATATATTTTCTATGCCATTGTTGCTTTTGATACACATCAAAGTGGAATTCCTTGGGTCAAGTGAAAAAAAAGTAATGTTGGAAACAATTGTGACACAATTGCAAGAATTTTTCCAATGTGTTTTCTAGTCTCACATGGAAGCTTTCGTATTTTCTTGTTGAAGGTGCCCTCGCAAAAATCCGATCAACAATGTGTAGATATATTAGTTTGTTTTCCATTCATTTCATTGTGTATTTATTGTCATATTATTTAACCTAAATATTTTCCATCCACAATGATGTGTTTAACCATCCAATAATTCTCTACATCTGGCATCTGTATCGATGTTTGCTGAAAAATACGATCAAGAATTTTTGGCACACTAAAAGATATATATATATATATATATATATGAAAAAAAATTTAGGGAACATAATGGTTTTTCATTATCAATTGAGGATGCCATAAACAAATCTCTCAAGTTCTATTGAAAGTTTCTGATCCAGGTGAATATTGGTGGCCACCTGCCTATTCCACTTGGACCCACACCATTGTTTCTTTCATTTTCCTTAATTGTAGCACAATTTACTATTGTTAGCAGTTTTTCGGGTCCTGAACTTCCTGAGTCGTTTTGAGGCCCTAAATGACATTTTTTGGGCATGAATGCACCGAAGAATACAAGTCTGTTCTGGACTCGATATTTGATGCTAGTAGTGTAGTCCTTAGATATATATTTCTAACGATGTAGCATGTGCGTCAAACGAAGATAGTATGCCAAATTTACGACCCCGGGAAATTGATGTACCAATTTACCCCAATGGGGCCCATATTCTGGCATTTCATCTCCTAGGGTTAGGTTTTTGGATGCTTAGGGTTTTCCATTATTTCTCAATAATATATAGGCCTTCGAGCCTCATTGTAACACAGATTTCAGAGACCAGTAGCTGCCACATCTCTTCTCAGAGATAAGCTACCAATGCCCAAGCTATTTTATTTCCATTCTGTCTGTAAGCATATTTCAGTCATTTGTTGTTAATGAAATGAAGTTTTACTTTTGCTACATCTCTATGTTTATGTGTATTTATGTATTTCATTGTGTTCCTACATAAATATGGATCAGTGGTATCAGAGAAGTCTTCTCTTTCTCGATCCTTCTTTGCATGTGCCCAACGAGGTCGAGGTATAAGGAGTTAGGGCTCGATCTGGTTGAACCGTTGCAAGATCAGCCTCGCAAACCTTGACGGCTACCCATGGGGGAAGAAAAGAAAGATGAGGGAGCAAGAGATCCTATAAAATTATAGCTCAAGGAGGCCCTCGAGAAACAAAGGAACGTGATGATGAACAATTTTTCCCATATCCTTCAACAATTGCCCACTGACAACACATCTACATCCAACAACCACTCTGGAGGCGCCACTCCTTTTAAGGTACAAGTAAACTTTGGCATTCCCATATATGAGGGCCAAATAAATGCAGATGTCGTTGATAGATGGTTGAATTTGTTAGAAGGATATTTCTCGGTTCATGAATTTTCCGACCGAGAAAGGATTATTTTTGCACTCCTTAAAGCCGCCCCCCATGTCAAGGACTAGTGGGAAACCTACTGGGAGAAACAGAGCGAGGGAGAACCCTCTCTGTTCTCGGTCGCACCCACTTGGAATTATTTCTGAGACACCATCAAGGAACAATATTATCCCATGGGGAGCTATGAGGAAAAATACATGCAATGGACTATGCTACAGCAGCAAAGGGACCAAGATGTGCATGAGCTGACGAATCTATTCTATACCCTACGCACAAAGTTGGGTATCAAATATTCGGATAAACATTTGGTGTTAAAGTACCACAGTTGTCTTCATAGATACATTCAGGAGGAAATGGAGTTCCTCAACATCTCTTCTCTTGGTGTGACATACCGATATGCTGCGAAGATTGAGCAGAAGTTCAAACAGAAGAAACGAGACTTTGGGTCTGTAAAGTAGAAGCAAGGGAAAGGTACCCCTAAACCACCAAACAAAGGACCAAGCCAAGGTGGGGCGACCCAGGACAACCCATCAAAGCCACAAGCAAAGAACAACATCACGAAGCCAAAAAAGGACACGAGAAAGTGGTGTGAGTTCCATAAGAGCTCCACTTACAACACAAGTGAGTGTCGGGCCAAGCAGTCACTGATAGCCAAGTTGAAGGCTTCTAAATCGGATGTAGGCTCTTACTCTGAATCAGAACCTGACAAGGGGAATGATAGGGGGAAGTAGATTATCGATGCAGATCCCAACACCACCATTGCCACCACGAAGATCCAAAAGAAGGAACCAGAAGATCCAGAGGAGGTGAAGCACCTCTTTCATTCCCAGATGTGGGTAAAGGGTTCCCCATTGTAGTTCATTGTCCACAACGGGAGCCAAAATAACCTCATCTCAGTAGAGGTCATGAAATGGCTTGGCTTGCCAACCACAAAACACCCACAACCATACACCACAGAGTGGCTGCACCAAGGACATGACCTCTGCATAAGCCAACAATGTCGCCTTCCCTACAGCATCAAGCCCTTCACAAATGAGGTATTATGTGGCATTTCTCCTCTTGATGTTTTTGATGTATTATTAGGCCAACCATACTTGTGGAAGAGACATGTTGTGTATGAGTCCAGGCCCTGTGTTGTTATTATTAATATGGGCAATAAGTTGTACAGGATACCGGAAATAACACCGCCTACAACCATCTCTTTGGTTACTACAAAACAATGTAGTAAGCTCATTGTCAAAACCAGGAAATTTGTTTTTCTGATGATTTGCCCTCAGGGAAAGAAGAAGATTGTGGCCATGACCTCAAGACAGGGCCCCTCTGCATGAAAACAACATATGGATAAGTTCATGGAGGAGTACGAGGACATCTTCACCTCCCCCACAGGGGTGCCTCTACACTGTTAGGTGAAGCACCCCATCGATATGACCCCAGGTGCGTCACTGCCCAATGGACCAATCTATCGACGCTCTATTCTGGAGAATGATGAAATCAAGAGGAAGATTCAAGAGCTATTACAGAAAGGTCACATCCATCCAAGTTCATCGCCCTGTGGGAGCTTGATCGTGTTGGTGCGGAAGAATTATGGGACTTGGAGACTCCTCATTAACTATCAGGAACTGAACAAGATCATTGTCCGGAATAGGTACCCGATCCCATAGATTGATGACCTTATGGACCAACTCAAGGGGGAGAAATACTTCAGCAAGATCGACTTGAAGTCTGGGTATCACCAGGTACCAATCAAACTCTCCTATGTGTGGAAGACTACCTTCAAATCCAAGGAGGGTATTTTTGAATGGATGGTCATGCCTTTCGAGTTGATGAATGCCCCTACAACCTTCATGAGACTAATGGATGACATCTTCCGATAATTCACCAACTCATTTTTAGTGGTGTACTTGGATGAAATTCTGGTCTTCATCCAAACTTGGAAAGAGCACCTCCACCACATCTTACAAGTCCTCCAAACACTGTGGCAACACAAGTTGTGTGCCAATTTGGAGAAGTGCACTTTTGGCATGACCGAGGTTTAGTATTTAGGATACATTATTGATGAGAAAGGGGTGCATGTAGATCCAACCAAGATCCAATTCACTCGAGATTGGCCAGCCCCAACCACCCTAATAGAGATTCGCAACTTTTTGGGTCTTGCAAATTTCTACCATAGGTTTGTGTTGGGATTCTCTCATATCACTTGGCCCTTGAGTCAAGTCACCAAGGGAGGAGTGAAAGAAAAATTATTTTGGTCTGAATCTCAACATAAGGCATTCGATGATTTGAAGCGTCGCCTCTACTCTGCACCAATGCTCATATTACCAGACTTGCAACAACCATTTGAGATCAAGATAGATGCCTATGACTATGTTATTGGGGCAGTCCTTACTCAACAGGGGCATCCAGTGACATATCACAGTGAGACACTTTCTGACATAGTCCAGAAGTATCCTACTTATGATAAAGAGATGTATTCCATTATGCAGTTTTGCCAACAGTGGAAGCATTACATTTTGGGAAAGGAAATGGTCATCCACATAGACCACCGACCCTTGCAATTCATACAGACACAAGGGAAGTTGCAGAAGGATTACCATCAGAAGTGGTCCACATACCTACAACAATTTCATTTTAACATTAAGTACAAGAAAGAAAGCACCAATAATGTTGCAAACTGCCTTATCCAACCCCCTATCATGGTGCTAACCACGGTGCTCAACTCTTGTGGGCAAGAGACTTCCGATTGGACGCTTTTCTACAAAAGTGATCCAAAATTTAGCCACACATATAATACGCTCTTGGAGGATAAGAAAGTTCCTAATTTTCACCTCCAGGATGCCCTGCTATGTCAACTAGGACATCTTTATGTTCCGTCAAGCGAGCGTGCCAAGATGATTTGGGAGGCGCACTATAGTCGGGTCGCTGGGTATTTCAGGGTCGAGAAAACCGTGGCAGTTATACAAAAGTATTTCTATTGGTCGAACCTTCAACAGGAGTTCGGGAAGTACATCAAGTCATGCACTGCTTATGCCATTTCCAAACCGACCATTAAGAAGCAAGGCCTCTATACCCCGCTGCCTACCCCTAGTCAACCTTGGGAATCCATCTCCATGGATTACATGTTCGGCCTTCCTTCTACTAAGCATGACAATGACTGTGTGTTTTTGGTCATCAACAGATTCTCGAAGATGTCCATTATGATGACCTGGAAGAAGAATATCACAGCAGAAGCCACTGCTAAACTCTTATTTGAATGAGTGTGGGTACACTTTTGGATCCCATAGTCTATCATCTCAGATCGGGACAGTAGTTTCCTCAGTACATTTTGTTCCAGCCTCTGGTCGATCCTGGACACCAAGCTCACCAAGTCCACAACTTTCCATCTGCAAACTAATGGCTAGACAGAGGTCGTCAACCAGATGATTGTACACATTTTGTGCATGTACAACTCAAAGCATCCACACACATGGGATGAGAGCCTCCCCTATGTACAAAATAGCTACAACTGGGCTCTCCATAGATCAACCAGCCACAACCCCTTTTAGGTGGGCTTGCGATTCCAACCACTATGTCCCATTGACATAGCCATGGAATTTGTGACTACTAGAGCAGATTCAGCCCATGTCTAGTCTGAGGCTGACAAGGCAAACAACTTCATTGAGCATATTCATCACATCTGCCATTAGTTTCATGTCATCTTGGACATAGCCAATGCTAAGTACAAGCAGCGACATGATCAGTATCGGGTGCCACACAACTTCCAAGTGGGCGACAAAGTGTGGCTACATTTGCAAAAGGAGCGCCTCGTTGGACCCTACCACAAGATTTTCCTGCTCTGATATGGGCCATACACCATCACCAAGACTATAGGGGACAATGAATTTGAGCTTGGTATTCCACCATTCCCCATTCTGCACCTAGTGTTCAATGTGGACCGCCTTCGACCCTACTTTCCACCTCTACTAGACACATCCGACATGGAAGAACAACTCACACCAACAAAGTTAAACCCAGATTGCATGGAACAAGACACAACTGATCGAATTATGGACACACGGATAAAGAAAACCTGCCAACAGAGGATCCAGCTATATCGAGTTGTCAAAGCAGGCCAACCCCTCCACTAGGGAATGTGGCTCATCAGGGACCAAGTTCAGCAGAAGTTTCCTTATCTCATGGAGGAACTCAACGCAATGGGGACCACTGCTTCCTAAGGGGGGAGGAATGATCCAGGTGGATATTGGTGGCCACCCACCTATTCCACTTGGACCTACACCATTGTTTCTTTCATTTTCCTTAATTGTAGCACAATTTACTACTTTTAGCAGTTTTTTGGGTCCTAAACTTCTGGAGCCGTTTTGAGGCCCTAAACGACATTTTTTGGGCATGAATGCACCAACAAATATCAATCTATTCTAGACTCAATATTCACTGCCAACAGTGTAGTCCTCAGATAGATATTTCTAACGATGTATCATGTATGTCAAACGGAGATAGTATGCCAAAGTTACGACCCCGGGAAATTGATGTACCAATTTACCCCAATGAGGCCCATATTCTACCATTTCATCTCCTAGGGTTAGGTTTTTGGATGTTTAGGGTTTTCCATTGTTTCTCAATAATACATAGTCCTTTGAGCCTCATTGTAACATAGATTTTAAAGGCTAGTAGCCGCCACATCTCTTCTCAGAGATAAGCTACAAGGACCCATGCTATTTTATTTACATTCTGTCTGTAAGCATATTTCAGTCATTTGTTGTTAATTAAATGAAGTTTTACTTCCACTGCATCTCTGCATTTATGTGTATTTATGTATTCCATTGTGTTCCTGCATAAATCTGGATCATTTTCTCGAGCAAATTGATTTCATAAGCTATTTCAAAGATCATTGAGAGCCACAACTAAGTGAGTAAATCCATTGCAATGACTCTTCATGATTATAGGTGATTTGGTCCATATAAATGTTATTAATTACATTTATATGTTATGTGAAACATTGTAGGTATGTGGGTCAAAGCATGTAGGGATTTATGACAATCAAACAAGGAAATAAATGCTTACATTGAGTCATACCATGATCACAAAGAACAACAATTTTATGTCGGGTCTACAATGCCTCTTCCTACAAAATGGATTGGATTATTAGAAAACATATACTATAAGTACACTCCTACTATTGGTTTTCTATGTTCATGAAAGAAAATAGATTTTTCCAAAATTTTGTGGCAAAACAGATACACAAGATTTCAAGGGAGAGTGCACTTAACATCCTCGACATCAATGTCCTTTATGACCCTACCAACCCTAAGGTTATGAGCATCAAGTCACTATCTAGATAGCTATATATGCTCTACACTATGCATAATCTCTTATCAGAGATGGCCTTTTGCAACCATCTGAATGCAAAGAGGGGAGATATGTACATTAATAGAGTGTCCCTTTGATTCCCCATGGTGTGCCACCTTATTTAATTCCTTAATCACTCATTGATTTATCTTGTGGTGGGCTCAATGTTATTACTATATTCTACATAATTCCCAACATTATTATCACACTTTGCATTGCCACTAGCATTATTACTCGAGTGCAACACTTTTGAAGTTGTCGAGCAATTCCACAACAATTGGTGAAGGGGATGAGGAGGAAAACCATGATCTCATAGTATCATAAATGAAAGTATTGATAAGTGAGTGATTAAGGAATTAAATAAGGTTATTGATTAGCATTATTTAAAAAAATAAAATATGCTTCAATTATAAACAATAAGTTGTGCAACAATGTTGAAGCATTTAAGGGAAAAAATATGTTTAAACCAAAAACAATGAGTTGTGCAACATTGATGAAATATTTAGGGGATATTTTGACTTGTCAATCACAAATTTTAAGTATTATGAAAAGGGATAATACCAACACTAGGTATTCCTACAAGTACCTAAGGAGCTTTATCAAAACACATTTCAAAAGATCTACATAAAAACCCACAAGTGCACATTGAACCTTCTATGTTTGTCGTAGCTA